>CAUYQG010202000.1:0-19538 GCA_963574415.1 Tarsius wallacei | reverse complement strand
TACATTGTGAAAATGCTTTAGAATTATGAAATATATTCACACGTATTTTATCTCATTTCTCTCAACAAGTTTAGTCTCGTTTTACAAATTAGACACTAGTTCATATTATAACTAGATTGTAGTTTCTTACACAATGATCATGGGGGGATGGGATTGGTAGTAGTGGGAAACTGCCAGGGGAGGTGGGGGCACACCTCATCAACAAGGGTACCTGCAAAATGAACATTTGTATACCTAACTCTGAACTGTACCCCGCATCTTTAAAACAAAAGTTTTTTTAGAAGATTGTGGTTACTACTATTGTGATATGTTATTATTGTTATTACCCTTACAACAAAAGTCCCATTATTTAAATAACTTCATAACTTCATAGCCATAACTTCTTTTTAGAAATAAAGAACAGACTTTTATTATGGTTAAATTTATGATAATTAAACCACTTGCTTTCTATTTTAAGCATGTGACTTTTTATGAAAACATAAAAGCTTCTATTAAAAAAGCATACATCATGGGATGTCTAACAGGAAAATAATTCATAAAGTATGTAGATATAAAGTAGTTCTAGAAATATTTTCAAATATTTGAAAGACTAAGATTTAGCATAATTTTCAGCCATTTTACCCTTCAGAAAATGTTTTTTTTTTTTAACTAAAATTTGCTGTCTGAATTTAAAAGTGTATGGAGATAGCAACAAAATTTAGGGGCAAATTAAAACAAATAGCTGTATTTAGCATATCCCATAGAGGGTTTCTTCTCAACAGCTACACTCTGTGGTCTGGCGACACATCTCATTCATTCATCCTCAGTAATATCATACTACTCTATATTTTGATAACTTTTACTTCGCGGCATACTTCTTCATACATTGTTCTATCAATCATTTCATTTATTGCTTAAAAATACTTTAGATAGAAGAAAACAAGGCTCAGAGAAGTTAATGAATGTTTCAAGAAAATAGCAATTTTCAAATTCAAGAGTTCTTTCTTTATATTACAATTACTTTGAGATGAACCAAGATCAACTTCCAGTTAGCCTTTTCCTATCCTATAAAAAAAAACACATTGACAGATTGATAGTATGTCCCTAGGGTTGAACTATGATGATCATAGTATTACAGCATAGGTGGAATAACTGAGTAACAAAAATGGGCTTTTTTGGCCAATATTTGCAAAGCACTTAGCACTGTTCCTGCCTCTAGTAAGGGCTACATAAGTATTTGTTAAATAAAAATGAACTAAAAATGTTTTTTGAGTATAGGAATCAAACTGTACATTTTAGACTCAAGATGAATTGATGGATATAGTCATTCTTAAAACTCAAGAGTCAAAGTGCACTAAGTTTCAGTTATGCAGGATGCATGAGTCCCAGAGACCTACTATACAGGATAGTGTCTATAGTTAATAAGATGTATTATATACTCAAAATTTTTCAAAGAGGGTAGATTTTAGTTAAGTGTTCTTATCACTATAATCATCATAAATAAAAAAGGAGAAAATGAAAGTGTAGGTATGTTTATGGCATAGATTGTGGCAAGAGTTTCACAGATGTATACTATCTCCAAACTCATCAAATTGTATACGTTAAATGTATACAGCTTTTTATATGTCAGTCTTAAATCAAAAAGTGGTTTAAAAACAAGCAAAAATTCAAGGGGGTAGTGAGCCACAACTTCTTAAAGAAGAACGTAGAAAAATGTTTTATATGACCAAGTGCCCACCTTCACACTAAGGACCAGTCACTATTTAAGGAGAAAAAAATAGCACTGAATTCCAAGTGGGTAACCATTCTAGAAACTATAATGTAGCACTTTAGCTGAAATCTTGCTTGGTAAGTGGTCAGTGACTCCTCTAGGATCCCTGACTTGGTGCTAGTCTTCCAGTTCCCTAAGGGTCTTCTCCAGAATACACTAGAACAGTGTTATCAGGAAAGACCTTTGTTAAACCCTTTATATCGCCTCCTAGTTACCAAGGATCAGTAGCATATCTTTTTCTCACACCTGCCTCAAATATGGCTTCCGAGAGAGGGCACATAAATACCTTGGTCCAGTCAAAGATTCTTATGCAAATTATCTCGTGCTATCCTGTACACCTTATCACATTATTCTTCAGAAAGAGAACATTTCCATTTTTCTGTGGCCACTCAGATCACAATTAGCTGTCAAATTCTGAGTCAGATCTTAACCCCTGCTTAGAATTTTAGCATGGAAAGCAGAAAGCAGTTAATTTTTAAATCCTTGGTGTTACCATTTACTACCTATGTGACCTTGAGCAAATCACGTCCCACTATGATTGTGACTCCATCTGTAAAATGGAAAATACCTACTTAGAATCTGTATAAGGATTAATGGAAATGAACGTAAAGCACTTACTAGGAATTCAATAAAGGATATTTTAAAATTATGATTCAAGAAAGAAATCATCTTTCTATCTCTTTAGATTATCTAGCATTATTTTTGGTATTCCTATTTCATACTGTGGTGGTTTAAAAAAATATTTCATCAAATTCTTTGGCCCTTCTTTCATCAGGACATTGAGTCTAATACCTTCATCTTGAATATGGGTTGAGTGTGTGTTGGCCTTGGTGACCTGCTTTTCTAGTGAATAGAATGAGGTGGGCATGACACGATTTGATTTCCAAAGCCATATCATAAAAGGTGATAGAACTTCTTCCTGGCTCTTTCTCTCTCTCTTTGGGAATACTTACCCTTGGAACACAGCCACCACACTGAGAGGAAGCCTAGGCAACTAGGAGAAACCCATGAGGAGGGGAATGGAGGTTCTCAGTCTTCATTCTCTGCTGCAGTTTCAGGAACAGACAGTCACATCTTGCCAGCCCTTGCGAGTGAACTATCTGGAAGCACTTCCTCCAGTCCACAGCTGAGCTCTACACCAGACACTGTGCAGAGCAGAGACCAGCCTTCCTTGACAAACCCTGCTCAAATTGTCAATTCAGGGCCAAAATAAATAATCACTGTTTTTTAAAGCCACTACATTTTGAGGTCATTTGTTACACCACAATAGATAACAAGAAAAATACTTACATTCAGTGCCATGTGCTGGAAGTCACCATCTTATATGCAGATCTCTAAAGCTTCTTGGAGAATTTAAACATCTGCATGTAACAACACTCAGAGCATAACAAATGCCTTGTTATTATTAATTAATTTAATTTATTTGGACATACTCATCTGACCAAGGGAATTGTTTTTTCCCTTGTTGTTTGAATTAAATGGGTATTTATGACTTAGAAAAATAGGGCATAACAGCAAAGGTGTTACTTTGCAATTTTTTCTTTTGACATTTTTATTTTGAAGTTCAGGTGATCAAAACAACTTTTAAGAAGCTGTTACTTAAGCTGAAAGTTACATTTTACAAGCTAGAAATTGCTTGTCACCCTGAAATATTTGGAAGAAAAAAATATACAGTATTGGAAGTTTAAATAGGTAGAGGTGACGTTTTCCAATGACAGGAACTGTCTTTTTCATGTACCAGCTTTCGTTTTTCGCTACTGATTATATGACAGATTGGTATCCTGAGTTTTAAAAATAAAGAACAAAATATAGCCCTCTGAGTGAATTAGTTCTGAGATCTAGAGCATGAACAGTCCACTGCGTTTGGTATTTTGGAGTTTCAGAAATCCTATACTCTGCCGGGCTTGGTGGCTCAGTCTGTAATCCCTCGCTTGGGGATGCTGAGGTGAGTGGATTGCCTTAGACCGCGGGTTCAAGACACTTCTGGGCAACTTGGTGAGACCTCATCTCTACAATAACTCAAAAAATTAGCCGAGCGTGGTAGCGAGCGCCTGTAGTTCCAGCTACTTGGAAGGCTGAGGCGGAAGGATCGCCTGAGCCCAGCAGGTCGAGGCTGCGGTGGCTGGAAGCGGCCACTGCACTCCAGTCTGGGTGACAGAGTGAGACTCCAACTCAAAAAAAAAAAAAAGAAAGAAATCCTATACTCTTCAGGAGGGCGGAGGAAGTGGGAACTATTCAACCATTGTAAGTTCTTTAATCATTTTCTTCATCTTCAGAGACAAAACAATATAAAGAGAGAAATTATATTTCTTTTTTTTCTTTAGAAAGTAGGATTTATTAAGAAGACAGAAAAGCTCCCATAGTGGCAGAAGACCTGAAAGAGGTTGCCAGAAATTACATTTCTTCTTTAAACTAATAATGAAAATGTGATGTAAGAAATGTAAGTAGACTCATGCAAATAAATAGTGGCTCAGTGGTTTTCCAAAGAGTGGCTAGAAGGAAGAGACCCCAGATAGAAACGCTGCTAATGCTTAAAGAAAATTGCCATTCAATTGTAACAGCCTTGAAAACCTGCAGACAGGTCTAGGCATAGAATGGTGAACTAGTGGTCCTAAGAAGTTTTCCCACTTCTCTGAAAACCTGAGCCAAATTTTTGAGCCATTTTCTATATAGTATTTAAGGGCTGTAAGATGGAGGAAGCAATCTGGTTAGTTTAGGCACAGCAGAATTTGGACTTGAATTACCTTGGTGACTCTACTTGACTGTATACTATTTTTCATCTAGGTAAACCCGATTCTAGATCATCATTATTTTTGTTTAAATGTAGGGCCATGCTGGGCGCGGTGGCTCATGCCTATAATCCCAGCACTTTGGGAGGCAGAAGTCAGAGGACTGCCTGAGCCCAGAGGTTTGAGACCAGCCTGGGCAACTTGGTGAGACCTCATCTTTACAATAAAAATAAAAAGATTAGCTGGGCATGGTGGCACACGCCTGTAGTTCCAGCTACTTGGACGGATGACGCAGAAGAATTGCCTGAGCCCAGCAGGTCGAGGCTGTGGTGGCTGTGAGTGTGCCACTGCACTTCAGCCTAGGCAACAGAGTGAAACCCCAACTCAAACAAACAAAAAAAGTAGGGCCGTAATGATAATAATTATATCTAGGCTATTTCTTTGTGAAGACTAAGACTCATTTGTTGGAAACCCCTAACAAAATCTGTTCATAAGTCTATACTGTGATAGGTTTCAATCCTTGACTCTAATGTTCATAGGTGAGTCCTGAAAAAAAAAATCTGTAAGTGTATGTAGGGAAGAGAAGCAGGGGGTAGAAAGTATCTAAATGACTACAATCTAGTTTACAAAGCAATTGGTTCTGAAGAAGGAGGTTTAAATGAAGATCAGGAAAGATAGTATTTTGCCTAGTTTTGGAGCTTTTTTCATAAATATGTTTTATAATTATCAATATATTTATAACTATAAACAAATCATTATACATAAATTATTAGTTTATGTATAATTATATATAAATTAAATAATTTGCAAAGATGATTTATAATAGAGACCCGAGTACTGAAATGCATTGGTTGCCAACTTGCTGTAGCATACAAGGATTTGCATCTGCCTCTTCACTCAGCTATACAGTGAAGGCATTATTAGACTGTGGGGGAGCTAAGCTTCTCTGAATGAAAAGATTTCTATGTTAACTTAAACAGGAGGAAATAGAAAAAGCTCTATATAGGTTTAGAAAAAAATAAATAAATGAGCTCCACGTAACAAGTGAATATCCATCCCAATTATGAATATTCCATACCTTCCAAAAAACTGAAGATAAAGATGGATACTACCAATCTGGAACTTATTCTGTTTTTTAAAGTTAGACAAGCTTGCGCTGAATAGTTAGTTTTTAAAGAAAAAGAAACTAGTTAAACTTTTTAAATCCCAACTGTCAAACAATACATTTCTACTAACTTTAGAAATGTACTTTGGCAACCATTTACAAAGGCAGCTTATTTGAGGGACACTTAACAAGACAATTGAAGAATAAATTCAACAGATGAAACATGAGTGTTCTGCCTGACTTTGTCTTATGAAGTTGCCTTATTTGAAAATTTTTAAAGCATTCTTGGAATTTTCAGACCTTGAACTGATTTCTGTGTTGATATTTAATCTGATTAAGCTTAAACCATCTGTCTATAAACATTTGGTAAGTTTTTTCTCTTAGCTTTAAAAAAAAATCAGATATACGAGAAGTAAAATGTAATAAACCAACTTGTGGTAATTTCATTATATTGTGGTATTTTAAGATCATTTCTTTCTTATGAAAATTGAAGCCATTTTAATATGTATGTACATACATATGTATACACACACGAGTACTTTTAAATTTTTGTCACAAAGTTTCTTCTTTAGAAACAATGCTTATAGATTAGAATTCGAGAACCAATGAAAACCAAATTCAATATAAAGTCACATTTATATTTTGTTTTCTTAAGTGCAAAAGTAATTTTATATATTTTGTAAAAAATATTGTATAAATTAATGGTTTTTTATCTTAAAAGCTTTTTTAATGTACTTTCATTTTTAAAGGAATAACTGATGGTGAATGTTTTAGTTTTTATTTTAAAGTATGTCTCTTTATTAAAATATACCTTTTTAATTTTTTTATAGGCATACACTTTTCTTTTAAGTTGGTATGACTGAGAAATAAGGCTAAACATACTCAAAGATTTATTTTTGAGTATGTTTGTGAGATTTATTTTTGAGTATGTGCATATGTGTGTGTGTATATATAAATTATTTTCATATCTAACTGGCAGACAAATATTTTAACTTAAGGCTTGAAGGTAGGATGTCAGAATTATATTTTCCTTTAAAATCTGGCTCATGCAGAGGTCATTTTGTGGGTTATAAAATGCCTTCTGAGTGCAGATTGCAGACTTCTTCTGGCCTAGAAAAAGTTACAGTTTCAGAATTCTGCTTAAACTGGTAGGAGTCTTTGGTAATGGATAGGTTTAGTGTTTCCTAGGAAGAATGGAAGAAAAAAGAAATTATTCTTAAATACACTTTGTAAAATAACAACCTGCAGGCTAAAAAAAGTCATAAAATTGAAAACATTGCCATTCAACTGAGTAAAAATGACTTCACTCTCCTTCAAGAATGTTATTTGTATTTATTCTGATATTAAAAGAAAAAAATAACTACCACCCTCTGCACTAACAATGCATCTTAAGTAATTCCAGTTTTTAAATGGCATTAACACCCACACAGAATTCATACCTCTATTTGTGAACAAACATTTACAAGGATCATTACACAGAAGCCATTTGAAATATAAAATGATAAGTAAAAATAACACCCTCAATTTGTGTATTTCAGTCATTTTATGCGACCTTTTCTTTCATATCCACTTTACTGTGTTTCTTTGCCAACCTACAGTATCAAGTACTAAAAAAGGAATTATTATTTTCAGTCTATTTATAAGTTGTACCTAGCCTAACCTACACTTAAAAAAATCCACTTTTCAAAAAAGAAAAGAGAGAGAGAGAGATTAAAAAATTACATGTAAGAAAAGGAAAAATATGACCAAGCGATTTAGTGTTTAATTGGGATGCCTGTAAATCTCTAACCTGGGTTCTGTTCTGTCCTCTACTTAACTATCATTTTATTTATCTCCTGAAATATCCCCCTAGACCCATGATGAAGAGATCATTGTTTTTATACTTCCCTGAACCCCAATCTCATATTCTCACCCTCTCAACCAAAGCAGTTGACCTTTCTTCCTGCTCTTCTGGACAACATGACAACAAACTCTGTCTTCTTCCACTGACATACCATGTGATTCTTCACCCTAATTGTTTTTCCCTTATCGCTCCAGAAGACTAGTCCTCTTCTTTTCCATTGCTAACACCTGCACCTATCTTCTCAAGATCACCCTTTTCTTGCTTTTCCTGTGTCTTGTTTTTGCTTCTTTCTATTCATTATGTACATGCTCAGGTCAACTAGGTTGTAAAAATAAAGCCTTCCTTCTATCTTGCTATCTGTACAATCTATTATGTTTTCTCTTACTACTCTTGCACCACCCAGAAATTTGAAAGGGAAATCCACCCCTTTTGTCTTTACTTCTTTAAATATCCCTTTTCCTTCTAATGGTAAAGTATGGTTTCAGATGTTCTCATCCTACTGAGTTCTCCAAATGACTCTAAATCATCAAATTCAGTCATGATATTCCTTA
Source organism: Tarsius wallacei (assembly GCA_963574415.1). Classification (NCBI taxonomy): domain Eukaryota; kingdom Metazoa; phylum Chordata; class Mammalia; order Primates; family Tarsiidae; genus Tarsius; species Tarsius wallacei. The sequence continues at coordinate 11,560 of CAUYQG010202000.1, read as the reverse complement.
GACTTCACTTTCTTAACCTTACTTAGAAAAGTAGCAAATACTGAGAAAGAGAATCCAACTGTCTACCAAAATGTATTCACTCTACTTAAAGTATAGATTTATTGCTACAAAGAGGTCACTTGACTCTTGTAATTGCATTTGGCTGTGCCTAGTTCTTGCTAGCATGTATAAGCAGATTAACAAAATTCATTTTCAAATCAAAGACTTTTCCATGTCTCTTTCTCCCTCTCAGCCAACAACAGCAGGATCCTTGGCAGTGCTGGTGCCACAACGTGGAAGGAACCTTTGTCCTTGAATCATCCAGCAATCAGGACTGTCTTGAACTGTTGTGCAACAGGAAATAAATGGCTATCATATGAAGCCACCAGAATGTATTTGTGGTACTGGGACCATGCACAGGTATTCTAACTGAAGCAGATGCTGTGGTATCCCCTCTATTAAACACTTTCTTTCCCAGAGTTTTATGACATATATCTTTCTGGTTCTTTCATACTCTCTGATATCCCTCTCAGTTCCCTTTGGTTATGCCTTTTCCAATTCCTACTTCATAAATGAACTGATTCTGGCCTCAAGATTTTTCTTTTCTATCACAAGGCTCTCCTCCTCGGTATTCTCTTTCATGTTTACCTGTTCATGGTTCCAATTACCATCTCCGTGAGCATGACTTCAAAATCTATACTCTGGCTTCATTACCACCTGTTCATGGTTCTATTAAGTAAATTTATTTTGGATATTTGAGAAAGCAAAGGACAATTATTAAAATTTTTGGAAAGATAGGAGGGGCAAAACAATAATAAAACTTGGGAAATGTCAGAATCAGGACACTCAGGGTACCTAAGTTTGGGGGATTTGAGGTCCTTTCTATCTGCTGCTCAATGGTGGCTTATTCAATATACTGTTTAGTCCAGCTAACAATAGTACTTAAGATAAAATAAAACTAAAACTAGCTCTTACTTAACTATTTGGTTATAATTTAATAATCAACTTAACTAATTGCTTATCTAAGGCACCAGGCAGCTATTAAATAGTTTTTCTGTATTCTTTCACTTACTTCTCCACAATTATGGGAAGAAATTATTATCCGTATATTTATTTTATAGATGGGGACATTCAAATCTAAAATGATAATATTAGATCCTCCAATCCTAGGAAAATAATTATACAACACGAAATCTGAAGAATACTATTACAATTTTAGTTAACACAGAATATATATAACCTTAGCACAACTGATCAAATTGTTTTAAGGTATCATTATTCTTTCATTGAAGAAATATTTGCTGTGTTTGCTCTATGTTGAATACTGTGCTTGGAACTGATAATGTAGGGATGTAATGTTTAGTAACTCTCCTAAAGAAATTTACAACTTGGTGGGAACGAATGACAAATGAACTCAAGAGTGTGCTGAGGGCCAAGTTAAAAACATGAGGAGTCACACAAGCTGTCATAAAGATCTACTTGGTAGAAAAACATGCATCTAGCCCAACCTTATGGGACAGGAAGAATTCCAAAAGGTCATTCTGAGTTGAGTTTTTTATAAATGTTGTATGATAATAAAAGTAATATATGTAGAATGTTTGTAAAATACAGGCTAGCCAAAAGAAGAAAACACAAATCAAATGTAATCTTACCATCCAGAGATAATCACCATAAATATTTATTTCCATCTAATCTTTGTCTATAGTTAAACATGCACAGTTTTTACATAAAATGAAGATTATGGTAAATATACTGTATTATAACCTACTCTTTCACTTAGTAATATACCACAAATATTTTCCAATGCCATTAGCATTTTAAAAAAACTTTATTTTTATTGGCCATATCATATTCCACCATATGAGGGGTGTCAATTAGGGTTGTTGGTTATAAGTCAGAGGAACTGACTGCCATTTTTTAATGAGAGAAGAATGTGTTAAAAGGTTATCAAGAATATCATAATACCATGGAGAAGACTGAAGATCCAGGCTCATAAAATGGCATGAACAACAGAAAGCATGGAAATAGTCTAGAAGGACATTGCAGGTGCCACCTTTTCATTCTGGATGCCACAGCTTCCAATCCAGCACTACAGTCACTACTGACCCAGAAACTATATGCTGCTTCTAGTATTGCCTTTATCTCATCCAGACAGAATTTTCTACTAGCTCCCAATTCAGATTCCAGAGATAATGAATCTGATTGGCTGAGCCCAAGTCAAATGCTGACATCCTTTCACAAAGGAAAGCTGAATACATGAGTGTCATGGGCAGAATTGTGTACCCCCAACATTTATATGTTGAGGTTCTAATTCTAGTTCCTCATAATGTGACTGTATTTTGGGTCTTGAAAGAGGTAAATAAGTTAAAATAAGGCTATTAAGGTGGACCTTCATCCAATATGACTGGTGTCCTTTGAGAAGAGGGAATCAAGGGACAGCAAGCTACAAAGGAAAGAGCATGTGAAGACTCTGGGAAAAGACAACCTGTACAAGTTTCTCTTTCAGCTGTTCTGCATAAAACTTAAGATCACACAAACACCTGGCTCCAGTAAATATGAACAGATAGTTTAATAACTAGGACTACCTTTTAAAAGTGATTCTTACTCCCGACTACAAATTAGAATCCCCAAGGGAAAATTTTAAAAATACTAACACCAGGATTCCACCTCCAAGGATACAGATTTAATTGTTCTGGGAGGGGGGGCTCAGTCATCATTACTTTATTAATTTCTCAAGTGATATATCCAAGGTTGAAAAACCATTGTTTCAAACCAAATTAAGAGAAAAATCAGAGCATGGCTTTAGAAACTGGGAAAAATGAATTTAAAAAAGATATTATCTCCTCTAAATAAATGAAGCAATAGCTCATGATCATAGATTTAAAAATCACTATCCAAATAATAGGAATTCTTCTCATACTGATAGACAATGTAATTCTAGTCAAAAATTGAACAGAATTGTTTTTAAAACATGACAAGCTCATTCTAAGATTTTTATGAAAGAAAAAAAGGACTCAAAATATCCAAATTACTTATAAATAAGGAGTGGAAAATTATCCCTTCCTCAAATATTTAGATTAATAAGCTGTAATAATTAAGATGGTACAGTGAGAGACAGGGAAAGACAACTGGCAAACAGACTAGGAAATACAGAAAGAAATCCATGAATAAATAAAAGAAATATATAATAAAGGTGTCTGACAGATTTCTAGAGATAAAACCAAAAATGTTGTTATCTGTATGGAAAAATTAGAAAATGATTCAAAAATCCCTATATCAGACAATACATAAAAAATCAATTTCAGACGACAAAGTACATAAATGTCAGAATAATATTAATAATTTTAGAAGGAAATATATGTGATCTTACATTAAGAAAAGATTTCTTAAATAAAACATTAAAAAATGTTCATCATAAAAGCAAAGTTGGCTGGGCCCAATGGCTCATGCCTGTAATCCCCGCATATAGGGAGGCTGAGATGAGAGGACTGCTCAAGCGCAGGAGTTTGAGACCAGCCTAGGCAAGATAGTGAGACTTCCTCTCTACAAAAAAACCCAAAAAATTAGCCAGTGTGATGGCACACGCCTACAGTACCAGCTACTCAGGAAGGTGAGGCAAAAGGATTGCCTGAGCCCAGGAGGTCAGGGCTGTGGTGAGCTGTGATTATGCTACTGCATTCCAGTGTGGGCAACACAGTGAAACTCCAACTCATAAAAATAAAAAGCGAAGTTAATAAGTTAAATTATTTGTTAAAAAAACAAGCAGCATACTTTAAAAATGGGCAAAAAACATAAGCAGGTATTTCTTGAGGAGGAAATTCATATAGTCAATAATATGAAAAGACATTCAAAGCTATTATAATCTAAATGTATATCAGTATTTTCAAAATTTGAAGTCGTGTTTGACTAGCAAAAATAAAGAAATCTGATGATTCAAAGTGTTGGATGACTTGGATGATAACACAAGTATTAAATTTTTTCCCTTACCCTATGACTGTAATTTTATTCTTTTATACAGGTCAAACAAAAATTTTTCTACATGGACTTCAGAGTATGTATATAAGACTATTTATTCATAGGTAAAGGGTTTCTAATAGCAAAATCCTGAGAAAAATTTAAAAACATCTATAATTTTAATAATATTAAGAAATTGTATATTCACACAATAGAATTGCATATAGCAATGTGCATTAAAGAGTAGTTACTTGCCACAATTTGCAGACATGAATTAGCATGCTGTCTGAAAACGCAAAACCCAGAAGACCACATAAAGTACGTATACTCTTTAATAAAGTTCAAAACCAAATGTAAACCAAATGGCTTTAGGCCCTCAAATCTATTTAATCAAACTAACTGTAAAAAAGTAGAGACTGGCCAACACAACTGTTAGGGTAGTTGTTACTTTACAGTGAGGTAGGGAAACAACACATAAGTTGATACAGGGTATTGGTAATGTTTTAGTTATTAGGTGGATTTAGGTGTTAATTACTATAGAAACAAATTATATAACAAACAAGAAAACCAATTAAGTTCTGGTTCTGTTTGCCAGGATTTTGCCTCCAAGTCTCTGTAATTCTTTCAGGAACACCTTTCTCCTTTTGTTTAACTAGCCTCATCCTCAGGTATTCTTCTCCTATGGCTTTAAGACTTTCATCCACAGGCAATGCCATACAAAAGAAAGTGTTCTCAAACCACAAAGTAAAGTCTCAGCTAGAAAACACCATATAGAAACTCTGCTGTATATGGTCATGCGTGTATCCAGCCCTGAAGCAAATGTAGCAAGTGCTTAGATCGATCCCTCGAGTCAAGGTTCAGCGACTCAAGATCAAAACTGTACCCCATGCATCCTGAACTACTGGTGTTCTATTAGGAAGGAGGAGAGGAAAGTGTATGTCAAGAAAAAAATATATATATATATCCACTACACTTAATTAGAAATCAACCATATTTAAAATATCAAAATTAAAAACATTAGTGGTAGAAGTTCTTCATACATGGGCATCTGTATATCTGTATATCTGTATTCTTCTATTTTTTAGGAGTCTTTTTTTTTTTTGTAGTAATAGTATCGTGCAACCATGATTCCTGGCTCTCTCTTTTTTATTTAATATTCTGTGGAAGTGAATTTGACTATAAGAACCAGTATTTCAAGCCAGCAAGGTAATAATTATGCAATTTACTTTTACTAGCCAAAATGCAATGGTATTCAAAAAGCCTCTTTTACTTAAGAAGCTTTAATAATACTAATTTTTTAAACCATAAAACGAAGTACACAGTGTTTAAGGAGACAATTCATTAGCCTTATAGATGAGTTTCTAATGAAAAGCTCTTCTGCAAATGTAAAAGGAAACACAGAATCTAAAGTGCTTAGATTTCCAGATTTCAATGGAATTTCTTCCATCACAAATTATTTCCTGTTACTTGATCCTCACAAGCTAATGTTTACTATCTGTGTTAAATCTTTGACAAATTCTTGCTTTATACTTAAATAACCACATTCACAAATGCCATCTTCATGAAATACACTGGTCCATCATCAGGTAATTAATGCCACAACACGACTGTGGGTACCTGTATGTCTCAAGTGGTTGTTGTTCAGTTAATTTCTGTTGCTCTGACATCATAAAATGATAGTGTACCACTTTTCAAAGAGCCTGTTTTCATTAAGATACACAAGCATTGATAACAGGAATGAAATGCCATCAGCTGTGACAATCTCTGTGCAAACATGTCTGTGTTATTCTGCATTACAATACCACACTTCTTAGCTAGTGTAGTCAGCAGGATAATAATGCCCAAAGATGTCCATGCCCCTATCCCTGGAACCTAAGAACATGTTGTCTGCCATGGCAAATGAAACTTTACAGCTGTAAATAAGTTCAGAACCTTGAGATTAGGAGATTATCCTGAATTATCTGGGTGGTCCTGAGGTAAGCACATGGGTGTTTAGAAGCAGAGAATCTTGCCCGATTGCTATCAAAGGGTGATTTCTACAGAAGAGGAATCCAAGAGATGCAACATTGTTGGTTTTGAAGATGGAGGGAAGAGTCTATGAGCCAAGGAAAATGGGCAGCTTCTAGAAACTGGGAAAAGGAAGGAAACAGATTTGTTTTTTCTAAAGCCCCCAGAAAGTATGCTGTGAGACCTATGTCTGACTCCAGGACTATAATATAATACATTTGAGTTATTTTAAGCCACTAAGTTTGATTGGGTGACTTGTTATTGCAGCAATAGAAAATGAATACAGTCAGCAATATTTGTAGTATTTTTTTAAAATGTTGTTTGAGTTGAGGTCTCACACTGCCAAGCTAGAGTGCATTGGCATGATAATAGTTCAACACAGCCTCAAATGCCTTGGCTCAGATGATCTTTCTACCTCAGCCTTCTGAGTATCCGGAACTACAGGTGCATGCCACCATGCCCAGATAATATTCTTTGGGGGTTTTTTGTTTTGTTTTTGTTTTGTAGAGATGAGAACTCACTATGTTGTCAAGGCTGGTCTCAAACTCTGACCTCAAGAAATTCTCTCACCTCAGCCTTCCAAAGTGCCAGGATTTCAGGTATGAGCCTTCGTGCCCGGTCAAAAAATTTAAAAATACTGTATCTAAAAGTTACCTCTCATTTAAGTGAGGTTTTGCATACCTCATATATTAGTTGTGACGTTTGCTTTTTATTTTTTTCTCCAAATTCTTAATTCTTCAGTTAAAAAATTTTCTTGCATAAGATTTACCCTTTTGAATATTCTTTATTTCTCAATATAATGAGATTAATCATAATTAAGTACCTTTGCGATGCCATTTCTGTAGTTCGTCCTGAGCTTGAATGTAGCACTTGATTCTGGTTTTCTAGTGTAAATTTTGAAGTGGACCTCCCTAAGAATAAAAGATACTTCTAAAAAGCATTAATCGGTCAGCAGGCAAAGTCGAACTACAGTTCTAATCTCTATTCTTTATTGATTTTCCATATCATCAAAAGAAATGTCCTCAATCAGAATTCAGTTTCTCTGCGGAATCTGCTCCAAACCGATGATATAAAATGACATCACGTACAGGGATTGCTACTGGCATGTGGTGTCCTCTGAGCAGAAGCGTGGGAGGCTGATCTTGACCACAATACCTGATGTGTCTACTCTGTTGTTGTCACACACTGAAGGACTGCACCCCATCACTTTGGCTCCCACTTCATTTCTACATTACGCAAACCACCTGCAAGACTTGCCCCACCATGACCTCCATGCCAAGTCTTACACCGGCTACACCCTGTTTGCTATTTCCAAACTATTTAGCTTTCCTTCTAGAAAATGTAAACAGAAGGATGCAGGTGTTTTGCCCACATCTGCATAATATAAACTGTGTGTGTATATAGCTGCGTCCTGGAACCCATCTCTGTGGGGTAGTGTGCAATTCTAACGCCTACCAGACTGAAGGCAGCTTTTGTACTCCTAGCCACTGTAAGGGCTGCTGCTTCTGTCTTGCATGTAATAAAGCTGTGTTATACATCTAAATGTATGTATATTTGTGTTCATATACTAGTATATAGCAGCTGGAAGAAATGGAGAGGCCACATATAAGTCCTAGGACTTGCTCTGGAGAGAAAACAATGCATATTTGTGCTACTTGGTTGATCTACTTAATCACCTGTATCATGACAGAGAGATCAAATGTCTAAATAGGCCTCTGTTTATTTAAAACTGCATATTATTTTTTACAGTAAACATTAACATTGCTAGGTTTTTGTCTGATTGTATAAAAGAGAGAGTGCCCTTATAAATAATTAGCACATTATGTAAAAGTAAAATATATCAACTTTTTTTTTAAATCATGAAATCTTACTCCTCTAAGATAACCACCAAGTATAGTATGCTGAGTATACACCTCTTCATACACAGGCACCTGTAATTTTACACAAATGAATAAATGAGATATCAAGATTTTGATTTTTATTATAAATGCCTTCATTTTTAAAATCTGCTGCTGTCATTATTTTAGTTTTGATTTCCTAGTCTCTCTTTGTGATTTTTACCTTTCTCCATTAACATATTACAGTTATATGTATCTATGTATATTTTTCTGCATTTGTGAGGAGTTTCTTTGTGTGTATTGCTGAACGTGGGAATTCAGAGGAGGTAGGATATTTGCTTTTAAAAATACTTCAGTAAGTTTTCAAAATGCAAAATTTAGCCAGACGTCTAGTATTGTTTGAGGGAGGAGAGTTTCTCTGCCTAGAGAAGAGCAATTTAGGGAATGAGTTATTGGTTTCACCTAGAGAGAAAACAGAAGCTTTCCAAGATAAAGGGAGGCCTGAAAATGTGATGGTTTGCCAGAGCTCAACAGGACTTCTTCTGTTGTTGTTGTTGCTATTGATGTTCTTTTTTTCTTGTTGTTGTTGTTGTTGTTGTTGTCATAAACTGAAGGATTACATCCCATCACTTGGTTCCCACTTCATTACCTGTCCCATTCAAGCCTGGCCAATGAGAATTTCCTCTCAGTGTGAACAGTCAGTGGACTAGAGTCAGTCATAGCCTGTAATTTACACTATTGCCTATATTGTGTTGTGTTGTAATTCCCCTTTATCACCTGCAATTTTCGGCGAAAATGTGTTACACCATTAGCAGCCACATGATATTAGGAGAAAGAATAAATAAGACACCTAAACAATAAGAAAATGTTATAGAACAAGCCAAAAGAGAATTGTGGCAAGGCTGAATCTGAAAATGCCATGGAAGCCAGAAATCAGAATGGAGAAATAGCCTCAGAGAATCCCCAGGAGTTCTGGAAATGGAGTGGACCTGTAGAATATGGAATGAAAATGATACTTTGACTATTAAGGGAAAACAACCAAGAGAACTCTAGGACTTGGAAACACTGGGTAGGTAGGCAAGTATAGCATAACTTCTTCAGTGTAAGTTTTCTCAAGCAAAACTACAGAGTCAATGATTATCTAATTATATTCCCATTGAAATGAGTATGCAAATTTCAATATTTAATCATATCCAGAACAAAAGTGAGTCTTTTTTAATCTTTGTCAATTTGGTAGGTAAGATATTATATATCCTAGTGGAATACATTTGCAGTTCTTTAGCTCCTAATGAGGTTGAAAATCTTTAATTTTTGATTTTTTGTGTTTCTACTCCTGTAATTTTAGATATCATAATTCTAAATTCAATCATTGGGTAATAGCCACTTAATCCAGTTTTCTCCATATAAAAATACTCTACATTTTTTTGACTTGTAATTTTATATTTGTAGTTTTTTTTTAAAAAAGGATACTTTTTAAGAAGGCCCAAACCTATATTGTAGATTGAGAACAAAATTTTTTTTTTGAGTTGGATTCTCACTCTATCGCCCAGACTGGAGTGCAGTGGCCGCTCCCAGCCACCGCAGCCTTGACCTGCTGGGCTCCAGCAATCCTTCCGCCTCAACCTTCCAAGTAGCTGGAACTACAGGCACGTGCTACCACGCCCGGCTAGTTTTTGATTTATTGTAGAGATGAGGTCTCGCCAAGTTGCCCAGGCAGGTCTCAAACCCGCCAGCTCAGGCATTCCACTCACCTGAGCCTCCCAAGGCGTGGGATTACAGGCTGAGCTACCGAGCCCGGCTGAGAACAAAATTTATTTTGTACACAGCTAGATTAAACATAATTACTGATAATAAACAACAAATGATATTTTTAAAGTAAATTTCAATTAGTTTCTCATGAGTATATTCTAGAATGTTGAAAAACCTGACATAGATGTGACAGATAGAATAAGTTATTTGTGTCTTGATCAAGTTTGTATTTTTTTCCTAATACTATTACATTCAACATACTATCACACTTTGCATTCTGTATTTGAGGTAGGGATATGAGGGATTGAATTCCACCTCCTTTGCTTGGAAGAATGTCTTTCCATTTAAGATTTGGGCTGAAAACAGATCTTTCACTGCTCAAAAACATGAAGCCTATGAACCATCCTGTGTAGCAGTAACTATTCTCCTTGGATTCAAGATGCATTAGTCAGCTTGGGAGGCTAAAACAAAATATTACAAACTGGGTGGTTTAAACAACAGGCGTTTATTTTCACAGTGCTGGAAGCTGAAAGTCCAAGATCAAAGTTCCATCAGGGTTGGTGAAGCCTTCCTTTCTGGTTTTCTGATGGTTGCCTTCTGATTGTGTCTTCACATAACCTTTCCTTCTGCATGCGGAGAGACAGAGAGAGATCTCTGGTGTAGGAATTAGGACCCCACCCTTAGGACCTCATTTAATCGTAATTGTCTTCTTAAAAGCATTATCTCCAAATATAGTCACATTGGGGGTTAAGGCTTCAACATGAGATTTTGGGAACTCAAGTTTCACTGTCATATCCAGTAGTTTATAGCCTGTGCTGTGTTAGTAGCATACTGTGCAAAGAGATACAAAGTGGAGTTATTATTCCAATTATAGTATAGATGTGTCATTACTCATTTTCAATGGGAAATAGATAATTTTAGGTGGAAAAATAAATCAGTGGAATCAATAACATATAATTCTAGATTGACTCATAAATAGTTGTGCATGTGAGAAATGAAAGACTGTGTGCAAGCTATTAAGCAGAATCAGAAATATAATTCTTCTGAAAAAAAACCCCAACTATCCCATATCCCAAAACCAAGTATTTAAACATTAAGACTACAAATTGAAAATGGCTTAAAAGATTGGGTCTCTGTTTTTATACTGGTGCATTAAGAAAACCAACCATCAGAAAACATTCCACCCAGGAGTTTTACCTTTAGTTCTTCTGACATTTGTAAAGGTCCCCTCCTCCCTCCTCTTTTTATGAATGAGTTAGAAGCTTTCCAGCTTCAAGGCAGCTTTGAAGTTACATATCTTCCTAGGACTACTGACTTCCTCCAGACATATCTCCCTAAATCCTCTTTAGAGAATATGGTACTCAGGGCTTTTGTTCTGTATAATCACTCCCTGATGGAAAGAATAGACTCAGGATCAAGCAACCTGGCTGGGTGCTTAAAGTCCTGCTCAGAGCAGCCTGATTCCACCAGGTGTTGCAGAATTCTACAGAGGGAGAGAGAGCCCACCCCACAGCCCTAAGAAGGAGCAGTTTTCACCAGCAGTATCTTCACCTGAAGTGTCACCACAAAGTACACCAACAAGCAGGGGGATAGAAACAGGCAGCAGCACTGGGAAAGAGCCCTGTGACCTGACTTTGTGTGTATGAATGTGTATATGTACACTTACACACACGAGTTACATATTTTATATACTTTTTTATATTTCCCCTTTATCATTTACCATCTCATAGTGCTCTTTTTTTTTTTTTTTTTTTTTTTTTTTGAGTTGGAGTCCCACTCGATCACCCAGACTGGAGTGCAGTGGCCGCTCCCGGCTACCGCAGCCTCGACCTGCTGGGGTCCGGCGATCCTTCTGCCTCAGCCTTCCGAGTAGCCAGAATTACAGGCGCGCGCTACCACGCCCGGCTAATTTTTTTGATTTATTGTAGAGATGAGGTTTTGCCTGCCCAGGTGGGTCTCGAACCCGCGGGCTCAGGCAATCCACTCACCTCAGCCTCCCAAGGCGCGGGATTACAGGCTGAGCCACCGAGCCC
>CAUYQG010201999.1:0-49672 GCA_963574415.1 Tarsius wallacei | reverse complement strand
TCACTCTGTCGCCCAGACTGGAGTGCAGTGGCCGCTCCCGGCCACCGCAGCCTCGACCTGCTGGGCTCTGGCGATCCTTCTGCCTCAGCCTTCCAAGTAGTGGGAACTACAGGCACGCGCTACCACACCCGGCTAATTTTTTTTTGGATTTATTGTAGAGAGGAGGTCTTGCTTACCCAGGCGGGTCTCGAACCCGCGGGCTCAGGCAATCCACTCACCTCAGCTCTCAAAGGCGTGGGGTTACACGCTGAGCTACTGAGCCCGGCTAAGACCTCATCTCTACAAAAAATCAAAAAAATTAGCCAGGTGTGATGATGTGAACCTGGAGGTTGAAGAGAGAGAATTGCTTGAGCCCAGGAGGTCAAGGCTATGGTGATTGTGATTGTGCCACTGTACTCCAATCTGGTTGACAAGAATGAGACCCCAACTCAAAAAAAAAATTATTCAGTGCATTTTTTTAGGTTTTTTTCCTAAATGACATTGGCATTTAAACCAATAGACTAAGTAAAGCAGATTGCCCTTTCTGATGTGGGTGGGACTAACCCAATAAGTTGAAGGCTTGAATAGAACAAAAAGTCTGACTGTCCCCTAAGAGAGAATTCTTCCTGCCTGACCACCTTCTGACTCAAACTGAAACATCAGCTCTTCCTGGGTCTTGAACGTGCCAAGGCCATCTGAAGGATGGGGACTACACCACCTGGTCTCCTGGTTTTTCAAGCCTTTGGACTCAAGACTGGAATTGCACCATCAATTTCCAACTTGCTAGCTCACCCTGCAGATCTTGAGACCTGTGTGCCTCCATAATCTCATAGGCCAACTCCTTATAATAAATCTCTTTATATCTATCTATCTAGCTAGCTAGCTATAGCTATAGCTATAGATATAAATCTCTTTTTAGATGTATGTTTGCATGTGTATATAATATATATGCTTATACATGCATGTGTATATATATAAATCTCTTTTTATATATTGTAGAGAAAGAGATTTATTATAAGAAATTGATTTATGAGATTGTGGAGACACATAAGTCTCAAGATGTGTGTGTGTGTGTGTGTGTGTATACACCTCCTATCTGTTCTGTTTCTCTGGAGAATCCTGACTAATACACTTTGGTTTTACTCTTGAAAAGTTTCTTCTCATTCAAATATCAGGTAACTATTTATATGTAGCTTCTTTTAGTTTTTTAAAGATTCTGTTTCTCTTTGAAAGTCTTTGATCCATATGGAATGCATTTGAGCAAATGCTATGAGTTAAAAGTGCAAGTAGTTTTATTTTTTAAACATAAGTCAGTGTCCTCACAACCTTTAATATAGTCTCTTCCTTGGCTTGCACATGCTACAATTTTCTAGTAATTTGTTTTTTCTCCTTTCTTCCTGCTCCTAAATGTGGACGTTCCATATGTCTCTATCATTTTCCCTTTTCTTCTCAACCCTCTCTTCCTCAAAATTACACACATTCTGCATCAGTTATCTCCAATACGTGGGGACTGAAAAAAATGTTCAAAAGGCTGGAGGCTGTATTTGACACTACCTTCTGGACTTTTTCACTAGGATCTAGCCCTCTAATTTAACATGTATATGCCAGATTTGTGATGTTTAACACATCCTACTTTTATGCTGCCAAACACCTCACCCTGCCCCTATCTGCCCCTCCCCACCCCATCCTGTTGATGGCATTTGAACGTTTGGATTATTTTGTCCCTTGAAATCTTGCGTGTTCTTTGAGCCCAATTTGAAAGATAGCTTCTTTCTAGGACTTTCACTTTTTGTTCCTCCCAAATAAAAGATAGGCCGTTTCTTATTTGTCTAAATTCTTACAGCCCTTTGTACTTGTTAGACAGGACAGGACTATCTCACTTGACCTTCTATGATAGATATTTCAATATGCCAATTTATCATTCTATATTTATATGCTATATCTTGTTTGTAAAATTTCTGTGCTACCCAGTAAGAATACGAAGGAGTGATGCTTTCTAAACAAAACTGATATCTAGAAGTAGGAAAACTGTGTGATTAGGATTGGATAAATTGATATTACAGAATTGATAAAACTATTAATAATCTTGGTAACGTTCATGATCAATTTTTGACCATGGCATGGATTCACTTTATCACTCCTTGTCTCCACTTTCCATGTACAAACTGACGGACAGAATCCACATCATATATTTTTGTCTAATCTGTGTTATTGCAGTGGAGCCTGAAACGCTGTAGATCTTCAACACATATTTGTTAAAAGAATGAATAAATGAAAACAATGGTCATCTACAAATAATATGGGATGTATTGAAACAGGACCATAAAATACATTCCTGAGTGTCCTCATCTCTCATAAGAATCCTCCTTACTGACTCTTCAGTGAGGTGGTGTGGTCACCTCTGCCCTAACCCTCAGTATCCCAGGGTAACAAACAGGGAGTCAGCCAGCCTAGGGACCCTTCTTGCAATGTGCAATCACATGCATGTAGCCAAATTTTAATCATAAGTCTTATGCTACTTACCCCGGGCTCCAAACTGTTGATTGTGAGAAATAACTAGAGCCATAACACAACAGAAGTTCATTGGTGGTATGGATAACAAAACATAAAAATAGGCTGGGCATGGTGGCTCACACCTGTAATCCTAGCACTTTGGGAGGCTGAGAAGGGAGGATTGCTTGAGCCCAGGAGTTCAAGACCAGATTGGACAACATAGCGAGAACTCATCTTTAAAAATATATATAAAAATAAATAAAAATTATTTTTAAAAAGCATTAAAACAGTTTTCAAATACAGTGGATCAAATAATTCCATGTAACCCAAATGGCATGTAAACCAAAACCTCAACCACTGTGTGACAGTGACCAGTGAGTCAACCTGTGCTTCTTTGTTATGGCCACTATTGGTATTTAAATTTCTAATGAAGCTCAGTACTAAATATGTGTCACCCAGACAGGCAGAAATACTGTCTAGGGAGTGTTAGTATACATACAAACACCCCATCTTTAGTTAAGGGAAACAGCCCTCCACAAAGTACTCCCTCCCGACTTAGCTGTAAATGGGTTGCTAATCAGAAAGGCCTCAGGACAAAGGTAAGTGGCATAAATTCCTATTTACTGAATTAATATGACTGGTTCCCCGGGTGCCCTTCTTCTCCTTGGAAGCACTTCTGGCAGTCTGATTTGGGATTTTTATCTGGCACTGTTCTGAGACTGGGGCTTTGGGGCCTATATTAATTTTAGATCCCAGTCTGCAGAGATTAGTCAATTCTATGAACTCTAATGTAGTGGTTGAAATAGTTTTCAGGAGCAAAAGTGCTTGCTTATCTGATCCATACTCTTCTGTATGAATTCCACCTTAACATTCTATGTTAAGGACGAGTATGATTAATTCATTACCCAAGATTACAGCAGTATGCTAAAAGCTACCTGGAGGCATTTCTTTTGGTGTGAAATATTAAAGATTCAACATTTTTATCAGTGCTCCTAATTTATATTCCTAAGCCTGTGGGCTGAGAAAGGAACTTGGAAATATTCCATCATTTTTTGACCATCAGTCTGTTAAAATGTTTAAGAGGATTATTGTTTCAACCACCTCTTGATAAGAACAAGAAGAACTCTATTCAAGAGGGATAAAATACAGAAACTAGAAGCCACAGTGGCTTTATTTCTTTAAAATGGTGTAGATCAGATTTTGACAATAGTGTACCTTGGGGTATCTGAACAGTAATACCCATAAAGGCTTTCCTGGCAAAGAGAATGGTTACTACCTTATGATCATTAATAAATAAGAACTAAAATATAGAATCTCAGAGGAAGTAAATATGACAATACTCTCTATTGTCATCCATTTCCAGAGCAAAGAAGAGAAGTTTGGATAATGCAACTGAATTTCCAAATTCCTCTGAGGTGGCTTTAGAAATATATTTTAATTCTTAGAATTGAGTCCGAATGTGACTGAAATTCACCACCAGTTCAAGTAAAATAAGTCATTCTATGAAGAATGAATTTAAGAACTGGAAAGAGTTCACTACTTTCCAGTTCTGCCCTTTTGCTCCAGTGTCTGGTAGAGAAGGCCAAGATGGCGGAGCTGACTTCAAGAGGGTTCCGTACAAATGATGGTCTCACGCTCAACTTTTGGTTGGTAAAGGGGGATATAGTCAGACATACAGTTAGATGGTATTTTCTATTCTTTTTAAAAATCATTAACTATGCCTAGAGAAGAATGTACAAAATTTGCCAAGTTCTAAGAATAATTTTAAAGCAAACACCTGCATAGCTGCCATCCATTCAAGAAACAGAACAATACAATTCTTGCCTGAGTGCACCTTCTCAGTCACTGAAGGGTCTTATTTAGAATTATTTTCTAGAAGCTCAAGTGGAATATTGACTTTCTCTGCCTTTCAAATCATGTTCCCACTAAAGGTCTTTGCTGAGCTAGAGATTGTGTGTGAAAGGGTCATCACTGACTAAAACTAAGACAAGAGCTTCTTCCTTGCATAACAAAAATGCAAAGATATATTGAAAATTAATCCCTTATTCTTTGGGAGAAAATCATTAAGAGATCATGGAAAAATCTGAGTAAGGTCCACACATAGAAGTCTTTAAAGGAATTCACACAATGTGTACCCCAATTCAAATTCTTAGGCAGTTATTGAGCACTGTATTAGTCAATGTTCTTTACAGAAAAAGAACCAATAGGAGGTAACTATATTTAAGAGGAGGTTTACTATGAAAATTGGCTCACACAATTATGGAGGCCAAGAAGTCCCACAATCTGCTATCCGCAAGCTGAAGTCCCAGGAAAACCCGTGGTACAATTCAGTTCAAGTCTGAATGCCTGAGAACCAGCAGTGCTCATATCTGAGGGCAAGAGAAGATGGATGTCGAGCTCAAATAGAGAGCAAATTGACCCTTTATCTGCCCTTTTGCTGCATTCAGGCCTTCCATGGATTAGATGATGCCTGGACAAAATCAGCAGCACAAAATCTCTCTTGAAAGAGAAATTTTTATTTCTAAAACAAATATATAGAATAAAATGATTCCCCAAGTGGTTGTTTTTGGTTTTGTTTTGTTTTGTTTTGTTTTTTGGTTTGGCTAAACGTGGCTTTTTTGGGGAGGGGGTAGTAAAAAAAAAAAAAAAGACATGTTTTGTAGACAAACAGGAAAATTCAAGGATATAACAAATATCATGTACTTATAAGTCTACAAATCAAACATGAAGTAGACTAGGTGTCTTAGTCTGTTTGTGTTACTATAAAGGGTTAATCGAGGCTGGGTACCTTATAAAGAAAAGAGGTTTATTTGGCTCACAGTTCAGTAAGCTGTACAAGAAGCATGATGCCAAAATCCATATCTGGTGAAAGCCTCAAGATGCTTCCTCTCATGGTGGCAGTGATCACATGTGGAGAGAGGAAGCAAGGGGCTGGAGAGGTGCCAAGCTCTTTTTTAACCACCAGCTGTCCCTAGAGTGAGAAAATTCCCCCAATCCCCTGCAAGGAGGGGATTCATCTATTCATGAAGATCCACCCCCAGAGCCACAGCACTTCCCATTAGGCCCCACCACCAGACCAAGCTAAAGCACTAGGACAGTAGAAATCAGAAAAGATTTCTTTTTCAAGTATAAACATCTTTTGGGTCATCAGCAGCAATCTAGAATGTAGTTGGGTTATTGTTCTTCCATTAGAACTGGCCAGTTCTATAAATTAGGAGCCACTGACTGCACTTAGGTAGAAAGAGCCCTGGTGTGTGAGCCTGAAGTCAAGGCAATTACCTCTGTGACCTTCTACAAGGCATTCAAACTTTCAGGGCCTGTTTTTTATTTTTATTTTTTAATTTATTTTAAAGATGTGGGGTACAATTCAGGGGTAGATATACAAATGTTCATTATGTAGATACCCTTGTTGACGAGGTGTGCCCGCCCCTCCCCTGGCAGTTTCCCTCAACTGCCAATCCCACCCTCCCACCCCCACTGCAGTTTCCCATTACTGCCAATTCAGGGCCTGTTTTTTAGTGGATAAAATAAAAGGTTCAGATGGGATTATTCTAAATTCCCTAAATCAATGCCTTAATCTTTTTTAAGAGTTGAAGTAGCTCAGACAAACTGACTTCAAAGTAAATAATCCTAAACTAAAAGAAATCATGCAGCAGACCTATGATATTTTAATGTTTTTAGTTTTACTCTCTCTCTCTTTTTTTTTCCCCTACTGATTGTTTAATCTAATGTAAGCACCTTCTCCAAGCCTCAGGTAAATTAGCACATGGTGGATTATGCTCTAAGTCACTGTGTAGTTTTGCTGGTCATTCCTGGAAGGTGTGAGATGAATTGGAACCAAATTCCAGCATGGTTTAGTAGGGCTTGGTGTGCTTGTTTACCAGATTGCTCGTCACTGTACATAAATAATTAGTTAAGCCTTATCAGACCCTAAGGGTAATTTGTCAAAATAATGTGTGTTTTTCCATTTTAGTGTTAACTCCCATTACATATTATTAATAGATTATTAACTTAGTATAAACAGTTTAGGGGAAACCATTCAGTTAGATTTATTTGTTTTCTAACATTTTAATGGGGCAAGAAAAAGCGATCTTAAACCACTGAGTAATTATATACAGTACACAAAGTTCACAGCAAAAAAAAAAAAATCTAGCTCATCACATAAACTAGCCAGAGAGGATATTATTTAATTAATTATGAATTATAACTCCAGGCCAGGCTCGGTGGCTCAGCCTGTAATCCCAGCACTTTGGGAAGCTGAGGCGAATGGATTGCCTGAGCCCGCGGGCTCGAGACCCACCCGGGCAACTTGGCAAGACCTCGTCTCTATAATAAATCAAAAATTAGCCAGGCATAGTAGCACACACCTGTAGTTACGGCTACTTGGAAGGCTGAGGCAGAAGGATTGCCTGAACCCAGCAGGTCAAAGTTGCATTGGCCGGGAGCGTGCCACTGCACTCCAGTCAGGGCAGCAGAGTAAGACTCCAACTCAAAAAAAAAAAAAAAAAAAGAATTATAACTCCAAAAAACAGTATCCTATGGAGAACGACATCTAGAAAATAATGAAAATGCAAATGGAAAACATATATTTGAGTACCTCCTTTAGTAAGAGCAAAGAAATAACAGCTCCATGTTTCATCTGCTCTGAGTTGTTCCAAGATTCTGGATATGCTGGCCTTTCGGAAATCCAAGTCCCACCTTAGTTGAAAGAAGAGTGGAAGATGCAATTTTGCATTTAACTGAAATATTCAATTACTATCTTTCTTTCTTCAGAACTGTGGTCGGAACAGCATGTGCTTTGGGGACGGGAAAACACCAGATCAATTAGTAATAAAGATCTGCTTTTATGCTGGAGTCATGGCTTTGGGGAATAAGGAGGAGATCAAGATGCATTTTCACAGTTGAGCACAGACGAGCAAGACATATTGCTCTGGGATGGTTGATGGCTCTGCAAACATTGAAGTCAAAAAAAAAAACCAGCAATGATATTCCTGTAGTGGATATTTACAAATGGAAATGCATTCAGCTTTGCTTGTGAGCACAGAGCACCTGGCACTAATACTGTTTGCTTCTCTGGATAAAGATCACTAGAATATAATATTAAGAGGAAAATACTAGAGAAAATACACAAAATTTGTGATCTGAAATGAATTTTTAAAATAGGACTTATTGACAGAGACTTCAGCCCAGGATCTTTTAATACTTCAATAGGAATGTCCATAGGTTTTGAAAGGAGAAATGAACGCCAAGCGGTGAAATTCATATTCCAATGATAGTATAAACCAAAGAAACTGTGTAAAGGAATTTTGATTTTTCTAATTCTTCTCAGATTTGCTACAGATTTCTCCTCCCATATGCAATAAAAAAGAAAATCAACAGTTTCATTTCTAGATTGTTAGCCACGTCTCCTTCTTGCATTTTTTTCCTAAGGAAAAGAGATACTGCCTGTTTTATGGATTGAGGTACCATATCTCATAAACAATTCATAAGGGTGCTAAGGGTCGTACCCCTACAAGATGGGGTGCACAGGTGAGCTAGTGAGACTGAGGATAACACTGAGTCGGCCGCAGATGCATGATTATGGTATTAGACTATAAGATTAACTACTTGGTTATTTTGTATCATTTCTTCACAGGGTCATAACACAGATTATCTTTTAATTGTCTTGCTGAGTAGGTTCTATTTTGAAAGTATGACATAGAAGGCCAGAGTATCAAATCTGGGATCTTTGAAAGAAACAGATCATTGACTTCTTGGGAGACAGTTCTTAGGGACTGAAACTACTTGGGGTAGTTCTTGGGGGTAAAATCTGGATAACTTCTATTTGGTGGAGGAAGTACTGGCTACTCGTGATCTCTCCTCTTCAACTGAACTTGAGTAGGATCATAGTAAGTTTAGTCCTAGGTCTGTATTTTAGGAGAGTCTGTAGACATAGTATACTAATTTTGAGTTCAATATTGCACATCATTTCTATCATTGACAACAAAAGGAAAAACATCCCTTATTATCCAGGGGCAGATTTGTTTTGTTATATCTACAACTGAATATAGATGTAGGAAGAGTATTCTTTGTAGTTTCTTCTAGGATAGGTGGAAATTTGATTGTCCGCCTTCACTGGAAAGAAAAAAACAACAGCAAATCTTGTGCAGAACAGTACACCTCTTTCAGAGAGTGAAGGCATTATATCCCCTTTGAAGATGGAGGAAAACTGTTCCTGGAAGTTAATTTAAAATGAATGCCTTGTTTATAATGAAGCCATCTGCTGTAGCTGAGAATGGAGCAAACTTTGTCTTTTCAGTTGTCTAGTAATCAATAATCAAGAGGACAGAGATTTCCTGGAAATTTAACCATAATTTTTTAAAAGTATGTATATTAATCTCTATTTTTTCCAATTTTTCTTCATTATAATCCTTGAAATGAGCAACTCGAATTTTAAAAAAAAAAGAACCCTCTATAACAAAATCCCACTTGAGAACAAAACCAGATTTAAAGCATATATTTCTAAACAATATGAGCATAGAACCACATTAAAAATTTTGGAAAAGAGAGAAAAAACTCTATAATTACCTCTCTCTAAGATAATCACATTCCCAGTTTAATTTTTATTATATTTATGTTTCATATTTTGTGTTTATGCTTATTTAGTGCTAAGTGAAAAATATGCCTACATATTTTTCACTTAGCACTAAAACTTAAATTTTTCTGTGTTGCAATAGAATGTTCATAACCATGTGTTTGGTAGCCACACTGAGTGGACTAACACATTAAATTAATCACTTCTTTGTTGCCGAACTTATAGGCAAACATGACCAAACCTCTTAAAATGTACATTTAAATAAGAATCAATCATCACTCGAAAACGTATTTGCTAAATAGCAAAATGAATATACCGCAGCTGCGTTACAGAAGCAAGTGCCGGTCTCTGGTCAGGTGGTTTAGCTCAAACAAGCATCTTGCTCTGCCTCCCCCGGCACCTATTATTCTTATTGGTTTGATTTGAGTTGCATTTTTCATCTGTCAGGCTCTGTTATCAGTTTCAGGGTACAGAGGGAGGCTTCTTTTATCACTATACATTTTCAAATTTTATTTTCCCTTCTCCTCTTTTGAAAATCTATTACAGTGTCCTTTTGCCTTAGCTTTGTGTGATCTTTCTCTACTGTGAAGCAATATGATAAATGCTTATCATCCAAAATATATTTTTGTTGGCAAAAAATCGGAAGGTAAACGTGATACAACACATCTGCCATACACTCCTCTTACGGAAAATTAAAAGTGGAACATCTATTTCAACAAGGCTGCTGGGCTTTCCTTCCTAGGGTGGTATTGCCAGTTCAATCCCTAAACCATGTGGGAAAAGGTCCAAAGATTCTGCCCCAGAGAGTTACAGCAACAGTTAATTCCTTCTATGAATTAGAGGCTATTGGGCACAGTTTTTCTCAAGTTTCTTTAAGAAGAAACAAGTTTTATGGATAAACAAGTTTCAGAATCACTGAATGCTGAGGCCATCTCGTGGAAATTTAAGTTTTGAGGGGTCCTGCAGTTAAAAAGTTCTTCTGGCTTTATTTAATCCAGTGCTTGCTAAATATATTTTACCACAGAATCCTGTTTTCAAGTTAAAATCTATTTTTTACTTCATTGTTGAACTAATGTACCTAAAATCTGTGATGGAAAACACATGTGTAGTACAGCACCATATTTTGCATTGACACATTTTTGAAATGGCACACTCCTGCTCATTCCTTCATTTGTATTCCACAGTATTGAGTGCTTACTGTTTACAAGACCCAGGGTTTCACTTTACCTTCTACAATCTCAACCTGGATGCATTCTCCAGTCAGAGGAGCACTGATAGTAAGAAAAATGTTGTAACAACCCTACAGGCACATTTGACCATGTGATTCTTCTTTGGAAAAGAGGGAAGATTTGTTTATGAGCAAGGCCTTCCGCATTGGTGGTGCCCTAGAGAACGAAGCCAGTAAAGAGAATCTTCCCCCTCACCTTCAAGCACTCTTGTCTGGCAATGCCAAAGGCTCGCCTCTCCTTGGGAGAGTTTTAGACTATTAATTGTGAAAAGAGAAGAGTTTTTTCCCCTTTCGTCCATCCCCCAGAGGAGGACCAGCTGCTGGGTACCAGGCCTAGCATTCCTTTCAACACAGGAAATTAAGGAGCACGTGGTAAGAGGATCCATTTCAAAGAGCTAGTAGAAGATGATCAATGATCTAGGAAATCAGAGTTGAAGAAGGAACATCAGTGTCTTGAAATGTTCCCTAGAGCTCTGACCCCATGAGGGTTTTAACTAAATGGCTACTTAGTTTATTGGATTTACCCACACAGCACTTATTAAATGATATGGATGGGGGAAAGAACCTCTATGCTACATGGCAGAAAAATGACAAAAAGCTTTTGAAGGTCAGGGAACATAGTGCAATCACTTTAGACTAGTGGGAAAATGAAATTCTTCTCAAGACCTTGTAGACCTGATGGTACTATCAATTTTAAAATGAACACAGTGCTTTTAGGAGGCATGTGTTTCATACTAAGTAGTATGTACTGAATTATAATAGCTTTGGGCATCCACTTGAGAACTTAATGAATGAGTTACATGAAATGTTAATATCATTAATACCAGAGTAATTATTTATTTATTACTATCACCACATATTGCAATTTAGAACTTAAAAAAAAAAAAAGAAGAAAACCACTTACTCTTATTTTAGTAACAGTCTAGGAACAATCTAGCATTATTCACCTAAAAACAAAAGGTGGCTAATTATGGGATTCATTTTAGCTTCCCAAATTTTTTGTTTGTCAGCCAATCTCACCACCTCTATATAATCCTGCATAGTATAAAATAGTATCTGAACTTTCTTTAGCAAACTGAATTGACAGAAGAAACTTGTCTTCATATAATTTTTTTAATAGAATACTTTTCTGGCTCTATCTACATATTTTACTATGAGATGAAAACACCTATTTATACATAATAACAATGCTCCAAATTCCAAAATAATTTGGTAAAGTGGCAGTTTCAGTGTTTGGCAAAGGTATATTGAGAAACCTTCAACTGGAGAAGGTAATAATCTCTGAGGTGTGTATATGTGTTTATGGATGGATTGATAGATACATCCTTTTCTATAGTATTTGAATGTGTATCTGTGCATATGTAAATATAGTATATTGGTTTGCTAAGGCTACATTATCCAAATACCACAGACTGGTGGCTTAAACAACAGAAATTTATTTCCTCGCAATTCCGGATTAAGGTGTCAGCAGGTTAGATTCCTTCTGAGGTCTTTCCCTTTGGTTTACAGATGGCCACCTTCTCACGTGTCCTCACATGGTCCTTCCTCTGTGCACCAATCCCTGCCATCTCTATTTTGTGTTCAAGCTTCCTCTTTTTATAAGGATATTGGTCAGACTGAATAAAAGTCCATCCCAAGAGCCTCACTTTAACCTAACCACCTCTTTAGAGACCTGATCTCAAATATAGTTGCTCTGAGGTACTGGGCCTTCAGGGCTTCAACCTAGGAATTTTATAGGGATGCAATTTAGCCCATAATGCATAGTCTATATGGGAATGCATAATTGGGAGGAAAATCATAATTATTGTCACCAGTATTTATATATTTCTTCTATGTGTGTTCCATCATTTAGGCCACTTAAGTGAGATGCCAGTGGGAGAGACAGTAAATCCTTCCTAAAATTGACTACCAATAATGCATAAGGAAAGCTTTACTCTAAACAGCAGATTAGAACTATTACTCCAGAAAGCCTTTTGTACTCTTTCTTATTAAAATTATTACAGAATAATTTACCATCTATACATGGCTAATTGATAAATGAGGAAGAAACATAAATATGATTTTAAAGGAAATATTAACTTGAGGAAATGTGAAGAAATTCTAGTAAGTATATAGATTTCACTTTGGAATAGTATCATGATAGTCCCCTCTTAGCTGCGATTTCACTTTCCATGGTTTCAGTGATCCAAGGTCAACCAAGTTCTGAAAATAGAAAAGGAAAATTCTTGAAATAAGCAATTCCTAAGTTTTCAGTTGCACACCATTCTGAGTAACGTGATGAAATCTCGAGCTGTCCTGCTCCATTCTTTCCGGAATGTGAACCATCTTGTTGTCCATCGGGTCCACACTGTCTATACCACCCGCCAATGAGCGCTTTAATAGCCATCTCGGTTATCAGCTCTATCATAGAAATATGTCAGTGCTGTGTTCAAGTCATCCTTAATTTGACTTCATAATGGCCCCAAAGCATAAAAGGAGTGATACTAGCAATTTGGATCAAAGAGGAAATGCTTCCTTTAAGTGAAAATATAAAAGTTCTCAACTTAATAAGAAAAAAATCACATGCTGAGGTTGCCAAGATCTACAGTAAAAACCAATCTTCTATCCTTGAACTTGAGAAGAAGGAAAAAGAAATTCATGCTAGCTTTGCTATTGCACCTCAAACTTTCCCCTAGGTATGTATCTATAGGAAAAAACATAGGATTTGGTACTAGTCACAGTTTCAAGTATCCACTGGAGGTCTTACAATTTATCCCCAGTGGATTAGGAGGTACAACTGTATAGCTTTTCCTTTTCAGATGCATCCTTTTTAAGAGACGAGAATATCACATAGAAATATTAGTAATATTTCCTACATCAAAAAATTACATTTACACTTCTTAGTAGTTTTATGAACTGCTTTGACCTTAGATTTATTTTTAGCCATGATACAATCATAGGATTCTAGAGTTGACAAATCTTGAGGAATTCTGAAGTAAGTTTCCTAAAATCCTATTGCTCCATAAAGGACTGCAGAGGCCTGGGGGTGGAAGGTGTGGGAGGAACACCAAGCAGTCGGGACTCTGAGCAACACTCTTGCCTTTGTTTCAATCAGACCTGCACCACTCGTATGTGTATTACATATTGAAGATTCATGCAAGATTTCCTGTGAAATCAGTTTCTGCTGCTTTCAACACATTAGAGAAAACCTCTAACTTGGTAGCGTGTTCCCATTGCACAGTCAGCAAACTGATGCTCTGACAGATTAAGTGACCAGTCCCAGGCTACACAGCTAGGTTCTCAGATTCTCAGATCAATTTCTTCTGACTACTTGAATACTGTTTGAGTAATGTTTATGTTATCCATACAAAAGGGATTTTACTGGGGTTTTGCTTGGCAGGGAAAAGCAAAGGTTGAGATTTTAACTTTCCTACCATCACTTGGGATATTGACAGAAAACCAGGGTAGGATGAGGTCTCCTAATCTGTCATTATTAAACAACACTATATTTTTTTCCAATTAATACGATGTTTTGTTTTTTGAGTTGGAGACTCACTCTGTCACCGAGGCTGGAGTGCAGTGGCACGCTCATGGCCACCCCAGCATCGACCTGCTGGGCTCAGGTGATCCTTCCGCCTCAGTCTTCCAAGTAGCTGGAACTACAGGCGCGTGCTACCACACCTGGCTAATTTTTTTATTTATTGTAGAGATGAGGTCTCACCAAGTTGCCCAGGCCGGCCTCGAACCCATGGGCTCGGGTAATCTCCTCACCTCAACCTCCCAAAGTGCTGGAATTACAGGCTTGAGCCACCGCACCCAGCCCAATTAATAAGATTTTTAAGTGCTTTCATCAATTCTGCATTATCCACAGTTGAAGTGTTATTCCTCTCCAATGATAATTTTTTTTTTTAAAAGCAGGATTTACTGAGAGGACAGAAAAGCTCTCAGAGCAGGAGGGGACCCGAGGGAGTTGCCCCACTGGCAATTTTTAAAGCAGATTTGGGCTGAACTCAGATCAGAGAAATCGCTCTAAGGGCTGTTCTTGCTACAGTTCACCACAGCACATGTCTCTCTTGCTTTGTGGAGCATTCTTTGAGACTTGTATTGCTTTAGCTCTGGTTCCAGAATGGGAATGCTTGATACTGTATGCAGGTTAATGTATGTCACCCTATCAATGAACCACATGAGCCTGAGTAAATGTATTTCCAGAAAAATAGCACCCTCATGACTCTGCAAAGTAACTACATATTTTAGAATAATGTTTGTTTTAGTTAAATGTTTCCAGAGAGTCGAGAGGAATGAGCCTTACCTTTATGCTGTGCCCTCTCTCTTCCTTCTTGGGTACCCCCTTTTACGGGGCTAGGGGTAAGAAACAGGACGGGAAAACTTGGACAAGGTTTACTTGTCCTAAAGAAGAAATCTTCTAAGCCTCACCTTCTAGCATGGAATTCAGAATATCTATCTTTTCCTAACTTACATAGCTTTCTTCCCACTGTAAAAAACAGAGAGTATCTTATTGAAGGCAGTCATTCTTGAACAAGTATTTTTGAGATTTACTCTTTACCGGGCATTAACTCCATGACTGAAAACCCTATTTTATTGATCAGTAATGATTAGAAATCAAAATAGCTCAAGCAATGAAAATATTACCTTTATAAAAAGGTGTTAGGGATAGGTGAAGCAAGATTGTTGAAGCTCAGTGACAGGTTCATGGAAATTCATTGTTTAATGAATCATTCACTGTATAATGACTCTGTCCACTTTATGCACATTTTACGTCTTCTTAAATAAAAAAATTTTAAAATATATATGGTTAGCGAGATCTGGATAGATTAGATCTCTATACCAAAGGTAGAAACTCTGGTGTCCAACACCAGAAAATAAAATCAGCAGTGAAGCTTAAGAGGAGTCAAATCAAGTAAGAAAAAGACCAGACACGGTGGCTCACGCTTGTAATCCTAACATGTTGGGAGGCCAAGGTAGGATGATGGCTTGAGCCCAGGAGTTCAAGACCAGCCTGGGCAACACAGCAAGACCTCGTCTCTTAAAAAAAATCAAAAACTAAGCTGGGTGTGGTGGTGTGCACCTGTAGTCCCACCTACTCGGGAGGCTGGGGTGGAAGGATTGCTTGAGCCCAGGAGGTCAAGGCTGCAGCGAGCGGTAATCGTGCCACTGCACTCCAGTCTGGGGTGACAGAGACCCCAATTCAAAAAAAAGAAAGAAAGAGAGAGAGAAAAAACAAGTTCAAGCCCAAGCAGACACTAGTGAACTCTCACTAGGGGTTTCCAACTGCTGTGCTGGGGTGAAGCTGGCTTGGAACAGAACCAGACTAAAGCTGCGGCTGTTGATCATTTCTAGCACTAAGTGCATATTTATAAGACGATAACTGCTCCGTAATTTATATGTAGTTCTCTTCAAAGTATACAATACTTCCTTTCCTTGGGACTTTTAAAATATCTTGACGATCAGAGGCTCACCACTGGGGCCTCAATTATCAGATCAATAGTTGACAAATACTAGAAGACTAGTCTCCTCTTATTTGAGGGGCATGTGTTCCAGGCACCCCAGTGCATGCCTATAACAACAGGTAGTATCAAACCCCATATATACTGTTTTTCTTATACATATATACATACGTATGATACAGCTTAATTTATAAATTAGGCACAGTAAGAGATTAATGATAATACTAATGATAAAATAGTACTGTCACAATATGCCAGCATCATACTCTTGACCTTTGGGGCCATTATTAAAATATGGGCTACTAGAACATCAACACTGTGATACCATGACAATTGATCTGATCACCGAGCCAGCTACTGAGTGACTAATAGGCAGGTAGCATAGATAGACAGTGTGGATCCTCTGAACAATGAGATGATTCATGTCCTAGGCAAGATGAAGTGAGTTGGCCCAAGACTTTATCATGCTGCTCAGAAAAGTGTGTAATTGAAAATGTAGAATTAGGCTGGGTGTGGTGGTTCACGCTTATAATCCCAGTACTTTGGAGGGGGCCAAGTCAGGAGGATTGCTTGAGGCCAAGAGTTTGAGACCAGAATGAACAACATGGCAAGACCTCATCTCTACAAAACAAAAAAAAAATTAATTAGCTGGGTGTGGTGGCAAAAGCCTGTAGTCCCAGCTACTCCAGAGGTCAAGGCAGGAGGATCACTTGAACCCAGGAAGTCAAGGCTGTACAGAGCTATGATTATGTCACTGTACTCCAGCCTGAACAACAGAGTGAGACCTCCATCTCTTAAATAAATAAATAAATAAATAAATAAATAAATAAATAAAACGTATAAATGGTATATTTCTGGAATTTTCCATTTAATATTTTCAGACCTTGGTCAACCATGGGTAACTGAGAATATGAAAATTGAAACCACAAATAAGAGGAGACTACTGTATTTAAAAATAATTGTTAAGTAAATGTTTTGAATGTCTCTATTTAAAAGTTCTTCTCATTTTTTTCTTCAGAGGAGTCTGAGCTGGTGACCTCATCGACATCTTTATGTGGCATTCTGGAAACCCGTGGGGTAGGGCAGGTAACCCAAGGGAACATGCCAAGTAGCTGTTATCCTTGGACTAAAGCATTCCTTGCATCTAACCACAAATTAATCTGCTTTCCATCCTATCTTTTTCCTTTCTGGTTCTTGGGTTGATACTGAATTACAGTGCCCTCACGTTTGATCTTAGACAGCAAGGCAGATTTCCTGTGTGCAAATTTAGCAGCATTGATCCCCTTACACTGGGTTTGTGAGCATATCCAATTGTTGGCATCATTATTTGATGAGTTTATTATTACTGGTCAGGGAGCTTCCTAGGATGTTCTAACCTGGAATTTGAGTTAAATGGCGTTTTTATTATTTTTTAAGAGACTCTTACAAGTCAGTCTGCAAGATTTATGGAATACTGACTCTACAGAGCCCAATTCAATGCCCTGAGTACGTACAACGAAATCAGAGAAGCAGTCCTTGTCTCTTAGCACTTACCATCTAGTTTGGAATTTTAAGCCTGTCTAGTGTGAGTCGAAATTACACCCTCTTCTTGAATGCTATTTTCTTGTATTTATTTGAACTGTGATTATAATAGGTTGATAACTGGTTTATGGCCTCCTTTATAGAATTTTCATTGTAGCTCAAGGCCTGAAGTAGCAATTTAATTAGAGACCTACAGTCATGCATTTCATAGTGATAAATGCCCTGTGAATATTTAGGCTATTAGTGAAGGTAAAATATTTTTGACTTTCCTTTAATTTATTTAATATTCTTCTTTTCTGTAATTTACTTCACAAGCAGACTTCAAACTATTATTCCAGGTGAAAATATTGCCAATGATGTTCTATTTTAAGGACTGTTCTAACACTGCTATGCCCTCCCCACCCAGAAAACCCTACAAAGCCAGGAAAGTTCATTGTTATGTTTTTTTCATAGAAATCATTAATAATTGAAATCTTTAAAAAGAAAAATATCTTTGTTCATTATTTCAGGGATTGCATGTTATAAAACAGGCTGTACACATATATATATGAATATGTACACACACATATATATATCTCTCATATGTCCATTTTATTTGAGAAAGTCATTTTTTTAAACACCCGGCTATTATATGAATATTTCATTTTGGAATATTTCTATGACATAATGTATAATGTTCTAGAGAATATTTTTAGCATATGTTATTTCAACTGTCTAGTTTTTAAAATGTCTGACCAGTAAGATTTCTGCAAGAGCTGGTATCAGCCACAGCCACAGTCACTCTCTGGCTTCCAGCAGTGAAGTAAAATCTGGGTCACAATTTTAATTTTAACAAGGGCCCTGCCTCTGGCTTTGCCTCCATCAAAGCAGCAGCAACCCCAGGTCTACAGGTCTACTTAGTTTATGTACACACATAGGCATCTGTATGTGTGTGTGTAATATCCGGAGCCCCACATGGGTCTCAGATGTGCTTACACACACAGACTTCTCTGCTACCAGTTAGTCCCTTCTGCTTTCTTTCTGCCTGCTACTGAGCGGCCTCATGCCCTGAAGGTGTGCCTGAGCCACTCTCAGTTCTGGGAAACCCCCTCAGCCACTGCTGAAGCTGTGGAAGCTACCTCCTGGGCTACCCCACGGTCACAGTCTTCCTCTCGTTAGAAGAGCCTGTCCACAGCTTGCTCCTCTTTCTTGCCTGCTCAGCTGTAGTCTGTCCCATGGGCAAATCAATTTCAACAACCGCCTCAAAACACCTGATCTCCCACATACTCCTGTAAAAACCAAGACTGCATTCTATAGTGGAGAAACTACAAAGCTCCCAATGTCTTACCAAAGTTTTTGTAAAACAGCCACTGAATGTTTTATTGCTGTTTCGTTTTAGTTCCATTGCCTAGGGATTCATGCATGAGTCCTGGAGTGTTGAGTCTATACTTTCGTGGTACCCAGGTTGAACTGGACAGTTCAGTATTCCCTTTGTTTCAGATTTAAATTGAGAAAATACCAGTCTTAGACATGTTTCCTTTACTTCTGCTGTCATCTCATCACAGAAAGTCCATGTGCTGTATGAGTGTTCTTAACCTCTGGGCCCATCTAGGGCAATTGCCATCCAGACACAAGAGCATGGAGGACACGGTCTTGTGCAGCCCAGCATTGACTAACAAGCGGATCAGCCCAGCCCCAAATCCACACTGGTTTTATACAGGCCAACCAGTCAGCTCATAACTGTGAGGAATGAGGAATATTTTTATTTCCTACACGTACAATTCAAACGGTATTAACTACAGTCCTTGCTCTACTTAGTTATCAAATCTCCCAGCAATCATTCAAGTTAAGAACTACTTGACAACTTTATCCAAAAACTGACTGCCTTACCAAATTTCCTTGAGGAAAACTCTGTTATTAAGTTTTTCAGAATAAAAATTATATTTACTTTACAAAAGAAATATTTACCCAATCACGCAGACAATATATTTGTCTTTGAAACACTCAATGTAAA
This sequence comes from Tarsius wallacei, assembly GCA_963574415.1. Classification (NCBI taxonomy): domain Eukaryota; kingdom Metazoa; phylum Chordata; class Mammalia; order Primates; family Tarsiidae; genus Tarsius; species Tarsius wallacei. The sequence goes on along the minus strand of CAUYQG010201999.1, from coordinate 30,440 downwards.
TATTTTGGGAATTCAATGTGTCATTTCCTTAAGTGTTTGAGTTTAACTAGTTGCAAGAAATTGTTTTCTTTTGATGAATCTGGATAGTCTCACCATGGAAAACACAGCTCTCTCCAAATCCTGTTTATGAGAAAGTCACTGGCCTGGACATGTTCACATCCCTAAGAGGGCAACATTTCAAGAAAAGAAATATCTGCTGTTCTAAATATGTTACATTTGTTTTCATATTGTCTCAACTTTAGTATGAAATGCTTGGGTAGAAAAAAATTGCTTCATGGACTCTCTGGATTTATGGCTAAAAGAAATCTCTAAGAAATAAACTTCATGGATCTATTTAATGTACATTTCACTGGTTTTAAAGCAAACGAGTTTTTGAAAAATAAAATACAGATTTTTGCATATCCCTACTAGCTCATGTGAAGGTGACAGTGTTGTATAGACTGCCATTGACAAATTCACTATAAAATATATTAGTAGCATAAGTAAAGTTATGACTATTGGCAAATCTTATAGGTATGATTTGTGTTTTTGTTAAATCCAAGTGACAGGCAGGCACCTTGCTATACGCAAAAGCATTGCTTCTTACCAAGGCACTATTGTTGTGTATCTCCTTCTTCCCTCAAGATTAATACTTATCCAGGTGGCTTCTTAGTCTCTTGTGAAAGGGAACCTTTTGTCAACATCCCACAGGCACACCGAGGCACACCTGAATACTAATCTGAACACAATTCTTATTCGAATGAAAACCCTGTGTCGGCCAGGATTGTTGGCTCTGCCTGTAATCGCAGCACTTTGGGAGGCTGAGGCAAGTGGATTGCCTGAGTCCGCAGGTTCGAGATCAGCACAGGCAACTTGGCGAGACCTCGTCTCTACAATAAATCTAAAAATTAGCTGAGTGTGGTAGCGCAAACCTGTAGTTCCGGCTACTTGGAAGGCTGAGGCGGGAGGATCGCCAGCCTGGGCGATGGAGTGAGACTCCAACTCAAAAAAAAAAAAAAGAAAACCTTGTGTCGTAGTCCATTCTGGGCTGCTATAACAGAAATACTATAAACTGGGTAACTTATAACAACAGAAATTTATTTCGCATGGTTCTACAGGTAGGGAAGTCCAAGATCAAGGCACCAGCAGATTCGATGTCTAGTGAGGACCTGCTTCCTGAGTCATAGATGATGTCTTCTTATTATGTTCTCACATGGCAGAAAGGGGAAGGCTGTTCTCTGGGGTCTCTTTTATAAGTGGACTAGACCCATTCAAGAGCCTTTGTGACTGCTCAAAGGCCTCACCTCCAAATATCATCATGTTGGGGATTAGGTTTCAACATATGAGTTTTAGGGGTATACACATATTCAGTCTCTAGCACCCTGCTGCATATATTATGCAGATGATTCTGTCACCATAAACAGTTGGAATATTTGCCAGGTGATTAAATGTGGGAGAGCCGAGCTCTTAAAGAGCCTCAGTAATAATAGATGCTAGCTTTGCTATTTCTCTGCAAATAGTGATCTTTACAGCCTTCTTCCTGGTTATCTGTGTCCAGAGAGGTAGAAAGCGGTCTTGACCCTCTTTAGAAGGAAGGTTTCACAGCATCAACCACTTATAATTGTAATAAGGCATTTAGTACCCCACCTGCAGTCTTAACTACTAAGGCTTTAAGCTTCTTCCTTGGCAGATATGATTCATTATCTACTTTGTGTGACTAGAACAGCTCTAATTCATTTCCTGTTGTACTAAGTTTATTTGTTACCATTTAATAATTACATCCAAACCCTCTTTGAAATATAATCTTTTCCATTTGTAAGATATGTGTTGAATCTTTAATAAAAGACTCCCCTTTCATTAAAAAATGACCTGTCCCAGTGGGCGGCATCCCATCTTTGAATGTTTGGCTTGGCCATCCATGTCCAGCAGCAGAGGGGAGTGCTGTCTCACACTGCTAGATGTGGCTATTGTGTCTTTAGTTGATTTTTAAGCAGAGGTTAAACAAGAGCCCTGCTTCTGGGTGCATCATTTGTTATCCTAGCCTGATTCAGAATTTTTCAAAGAAAGTATACAGCAGTTTTGTCCTACAGCTTCATTGTCAAGGGCTTTGGGTTTCTCCTCATCTTCCACATGCTTTAGACAAGCCTCATTCACACTGCTATTCTCCCTCATCTATAAGAACATAAAGGCAAAACAGATTCTGCAAGAGTTGGAATTCCTACAGAGATATGTGCCATCTAGATTTAAAACATAGCTTCTATTTTCCTAATAGCTGTAATAACAAAATAATGGCAAAATGTTTTGTACGAGCTATTTTCCAGAGTATTGTCATGACCGCCAAACAGAAAAATGCCTTCTCTCCAACCCAGAGAGCTGCCTACAAGCCAAGTTGCTCTTGGAAGTGGCCAGGGTGCATTTAGAGGTGCAGGTGAAACAGCTCCTTGCGACCAGCCATTGTGTCGCCTGCTTTCTTCATCCATTAATTAGCTAAGAAGGCTTCCGAGGATGGTTTGAGTGGAAAAACAATGGTACAGCTTGTATACACACAATTTATTTCCTAGTCTCTACCCCTGGTTTGACTCCTAGATTAAATGCTGCTTTTTGACCCATGCTTCTCTTATTATTTCCATGCCCCCCCTCAAAAAAAAATTGAAACTTGGTTGACCTTCAGGAACGGGGATGAGGACAGAGTGGAAGCCATACTGAATTTAATTTAATGTTCTGTAACAAACAAGGGGGAAAGATATAGAGATACTGATTTTGAGGGAAATGTTAATTATCTAAAGCTTAATTACAGATAACATCATGAGGAGAATACATAAAAGGCTTGAAAGGCAGCCAAAGCATTTCCCTAAGAACATTAAAAAATGATTGTTGTTTACAATTCACAAATCGCACAGACATAAAGCTGAGACGGGAAAAACAATGTCGGGCTTGAAGTAAGAGCCTGACCTGCTATTTGAAAACCAGTTTGGGGAAGAAGTGATAGTGTTTGGAGTTAGCTCGTGTTTTAGAAGCAAATGAGATTCAGTACATGTTTCCCCTTTAAAATAAAAATTAGCAGATCACTCGCGAACACATTGAAGTAAAATCCTGGGAGACAACACAACCCAAATAAAAATAAATAATTTATGAGATCTTAGAATGGGAACTACAAATAAAACAGAACTCACAGGCATTTATCTCCATGTAAGTACAATAGAAATCCAGGAAAGGCAAGATTTTTCGTGCCTGTCACTTCATTACTGGATCCAATGATATGAAAATATACCTTTTCACTCAAACATAATGTATTCAGTGTAGCAACAAATGGCTTACATGTATCTAGCCTACACTTTAGATAGACTTTTTTGTCTTTTTTTTTTTTTTAACGATTGGTGTCTAGTAATGTCCCATTATCTTTTTTTTTTTTTTTTTAAGATTGGAAAGTATAGTTTATTTAGAAAGTAAATTAAAGAGAGAGAAAGAGAAAAACTCATCTCCCCAAGGTAGGAGAGGGGGACAAGGCTAAGAAAATATGGCAGCCATAGCTCAAAGAACCTGTCCCATTATCTTTAAAAGGGAGTTCTGGGTTAATGGGAGGTGGCATTTTGGAAGAAAGTTTGCTCCTAAGGCTTGAGGAAGTAAGTCCAGGTGGTTTTTGTTTGTCTAAAGCCAATGAGACACAATGTGTTTGGTCGTGGCAAGGACATTTTCCTGGATTTCAGAGTCTTGAGGATGCAGGCCGGAGCACCTGGCTATGGCAGGCTAGGCCCTAATGGTATTGAATTAGATGATACAGGACAGGTGTTGGGAGGCTTCAGGAAATAGAGTTGGTGTCTCAACATTTGGTGCTTTCTCAAAAGAATGGGAATGGAGAGAACTTTTTTTGTGTGGCTGAGGAATTGTGTGTATATATTTGAGTAAGTGGCCAGAGAGAACAGGGTTATCAAAGGGAAAAAGAGACAGGGAGCAGTGGCTCACGCCTGTAGTCCCAGCACTTTGGAAGGCTGAGGTGGGAGCATTGCTTGAGCCCAGAATTTCAAGACCAGCATAGGCAACATAGTGAGACCTCATCTCTACAAAGCATCAAAAAATTAGCCAGATACAGTGGCGTATGCCTTTAGTCCCAGCTATTCGGGAGGCCGAGGCAGAGGGATCTCCTGGGCCCAGGAGGTTGAGGCTGTGATGAGCTGTGAGCATGCCACCACACTCTAGCCTGGGTGACAGAGTAAGACCTTCAACTCAAAAGAAAAAAAAAGGAAAGGGAAGGACAAGGACAGTGAGACCCATAGGTAGATTAATACACATGTTTACTGAGATGACAATTAGAGATGCAGTGATGAAAATCCTCTGAGTTCAGAGAAAATAAACCACAAAAAAATTTAAGCTTAGTGAACATTTACTGGATAAAATGAATGACTAAAGAGTAGAAGTCTCTATTTGATGACAGTTATTGAGGAGTTCCTTTTTGTCCTGTTTCTTCATGTTTTTGGTTTTGTTTTTTTGCTTGCCCCCAATGTTTTAATAGAGGTAAATTCCTACAACATAAAACTAACCATTTTTAAGTGAACAATTCAGTAGCATTCGCAATATTGGGGAACCACCACCTCTATCGAGCTCCAAAACATTTTGAGCATGCTAAAACAGGTCTCCTGCATCAAAAATTACACTCCAAAGATTTAAATGAAATTTCAATTAAAAATAAGCTAAAAATGTATTTAAATTTATTTTTTAAAAATAGATTTTAAATGAAATCAGAAATTTAAAAAAAAAATTTGTTTTGAGTCAGAGTCTCACTCTGTCGCCCAGGCTGGAGCTCAGGAGATCCTTCAGACTCAGCCTTCCAAGTAGCTGGAACTATAGGCATGCGCCACCATGCTCGGCTAATTTTTTTATTTATTGTAGAGACGAGGTCTCACCAAGTTGCCCAGGTTGATCTTGAGTTCGTGGGCTCAGGCAATCCTCTCGCCTTGGTCTTCCAAAATGCTGGGATTACAGGCTTGAGCCACCATGCCTGACCCAGAAATTCAAATTTTTAAAAATATATCAGAGGAAGGCATTTTCAACTGGTTTAGGTAAGCAACTGACAAGTTCTGACTGCCCTGAGTTCTAACCACAACCCTCTTCACCAGGTAGGCCCATTTCTTCCCGGGGAGGTCCTCAAACTGAGTCTCACACACACAGAAAAAACCTTTTCCTCCAAGTTTGGTGGCTAGGGGTGGCAAGTGCTGTGGAGCATGAAGCTGAAGAGTACATTTGAGTCTCTCAACCTGGCCCAGTCTCATGAGCACAAACACCCAGGCCACGCATCCTTAAGCTCACAGCTGGCTCCTTTCACCATTCCCTCATAATCTCTCAGTGATTATTGAGAGTCTCATCTGTCAGGTCTTTCTTGGTTCAGTAATTAGTCACTCCATCCCTGTGATTATCCTGTTTGATTATAAATTATCGGGATCTTTTTTTATTGTTTATTTGCAAGGTTTTCTGGCATATAGCTAAGAAACACGTTGCAGAAGGCTGGAATAGCTTTGCTAATAGGTTAGAGACTACGGGAAATGGGGCATGAGCTAACTGGATGGGTTTTTATTATGGAAATATGTCCATTTGCAAATGTTAAAAAGAAGAAGCAATTTTTCATCAATTCTAAAATCAGACTGCTTTTGTCAAGAAATTGTTACTTAAGCCTGAGTTAGAATTACATGGAAAATGAACTATCAGTTTCACACTTTCTGATTGAGAGATGTAAAGCAGTTGGCGAATGATCCCACAGACACAGCACTTTTGAGGTCTTATGACTGTGACATATAGTGTTACTTGTCTTGTGAAAATTGCTGATCGGACTCCTCTGGAAAAATGGAATGAACCTGCATGGATATAGTCAAAGTAGGTAGCACAGTGAAGGCTGTGCTCATCCATAATCTAGAAATTGGTTCAGATTAAGACCCGGTGACAGCACAACATTTTGGCCCTCGGTTTAAATAAACCCACCATGGAAAGAAAAGAAGACAGACCAAATGAAAACAAGCAAAGGTTATGTATTCAGAGCTTGCCATAGCAAGGGAGTCAGTCACCGTCACTTGCATGTGTTGGAGACTCACAAGCAGAGCGGGAGAGCTTTATGGTGAAAAAAGAGAGAGGGCTTCAAGTATGCCCTGGTTGGAGGCACTAACTAGAAGCAGGACATCCTATGTGATGTCCTAAGTTGTACATGGGAACAAAAATTAGGGAAGCTGCCAGTTATTCATCATGTCCTGGCCATTCAGGGCCAATTGTTAGAGAGGTTATTGTTTGGCTTCCTGGATTGTTACTAGAGATAGTGGTCTGACTTCCCAGAACTCTGACCTACAGGCTGCAGGCTGGCTTCCTGGGCTGGTTGCTGCAGATTGCAGGTCAGAGCTCTAATTTCACACATGGTCAGTCATTGTCATTTACATATAAAGTCTCTTACCATCAAACTGAGCACTCACATGCTCATCTCCTTTTCTGAAGAGCACCTTTATCCAGGATTCATGATAGTTTCATCTTCTCCAGTGGTAGCAATTAGGTTCTGCATTGGCCAGCCCCTTTGAAGGTATCTTTGTTGGTTTGGGGTAGGATTACAAGGGAAGAAGTTCCATCAACTCTGAGCAGAGCAGCTACCCAGCTGCTCAGCCTGGCACAGTGCCCCACATACCATGCTCCATAAATAAGTATCTTAGATATAAGTGGCCAAGGCTTTCTTTATAGAATTACAACTGGCAACATGTATTGAATTCTTGCTCCATGCCAGACATTGTAGCAAATATTTAAATACATTTTCTCATTTATTCTTCACAATTAAACTGTGAAATAAATATTTCTATTTCCAATTTATAGATGGTGAAACTGAGGCTGGGAGAGATTAAATAATTTGTCAACGGCGACATGGCTAAGAAGTGGTGGATCTGATATTTCAACCCAAGTGGCTTTAATCTACATTGAACCATTATGCTACTGGGGGAAAGAGTGGGTAAAATATGTCTTTTCATGCATTAAGCATCTGAGAGGGAAAAGCCCATCAAACAGTGCTTTGCTTGAATAAGGAAAGGAAGATATGGAAGTTCAGAAGTCGCCAAGGAACTCTGGTGACAATGACAGCTAATCAGTCAGGGCTCTGAGAGCTTCCTGTGGGGTCAGTCCTCTGAGGATACAAAGAGGTGTAAGAAATAATTCCCTACTTCAAAGCTTTTATTGTCTGGCAGGGGAACCCAAACTAGCACAAAGGAAAATATTCTTTAAAAATTAAGTGCTATCTTTTTATATATCGTGAGTAAAAAGGAACCAGAATAATGAAAACTAGAATAAGGGCAGAAAGTAGAGAGTATTTAATGAGAAGGGTAGGACTTCAGCTGAGTTTTATAGGGCAAGCAGACTAGATAGACGTTGCTAGGGATGAAGAACATTCCCGAAATGGTCTTTTAAATCTAGCACATGGAAGTAAGAGAAGGTAGCAGTATAGAAGGGCTTAGGAGAGGTCTCCATTTTGTAATGCTTTAGCCTCCTACCTAAACATATTTTAAAGCTACAGAAACCATTTCCATTGTAATTATTTGAAAACCGCTCCCTTTGAAGTTTCCCACCTTCCTAGAAATTTCATGAATTTTTCTTCCTCATTTTCTTTCTCAGCCAAAATAAACTTCTCTCCTATCATGAAAACTGCAGTTTCAGAATGGGGGGAAAATATTTCTATTTCATTTTTGGAAAATTGAGCCTTTTGTCAAATTTAACTGAAATGGCTGAACTTCTGAGTTTTTGCCTGAAAGTGCAGTTAATCTATGTCTGAACAGAGATAACTTCACTTTTCTCCTTGAGTTTAAAGTTTAGAAATGCTGTTCTGTCTTCATCGAGTAAACTATGTTGTTTTATATCTCCACATCACTGGGAGACCTTTGACCGTCAACTTTTCTGTGCCTCCTTTTTCTAATCTTTAAAATGAAAAAATCTTACATAGGTCTACCAAGTGTTAAATTGAGCTACTTAATTGTATTCTGAACATATATTTCTAAAAAGCAGTGGCATCAAAACATTTGAAAAGAAAAACAGTAAAAATGTTTGTTTTACTTTATTTTAATCATTTTATTTTCTTACACTATAAAATCAATTCATATTTAGTGGGAAATTTTTTGGAATTTTATTTGCTTTAGCCAAAATTTACAATAAGAAAAATTATATTATCCTACTGTTTTAAACTCTTAACACTGAGCTTTTATATTATAAATTATTTAGTAAAATACAAACATGATTTGATTCTCTTGCCAACATTTGATAATCAAATTGTGCTGTGGTAAACCATTCCTTAAAGTGGCTTGTTATTTTCCAATAGTTTCAAAGTGGCAGCTTCTTACCGATGGCACCAAATTGCCCATTTTAAATGCCACTATACTTAAAAAACCAACTATTTTTATGTTTAAATGATCCTTTTATTTAGTTAGTATTCATAGAACTGATACAATTTTGTTGTCTGCATTTTATACCATAAGTATTTTCCACATCACTAACACGATTTTTTAATTTCATCTTTCTATTTAACAAAGCAGCGCATACAGATAGTTTCAACAGATCAATAGTACTATAAGAAAAACAAGTTTTCTCTCCCCTTATCCCTCCTCACTCCTAATTTCTCACTCTTCAGAGACAATCACTTTCAATTCCTTTAGCACTTACCCCACATGGAACATATAACATGCTTAACTGAATGTATATGTATTTTTTAATTATAAACATTATTGACTCTCATCCAATCTCAGCCTTCTCACCCACCCTCATACATATACGGCTTTCCCCCATACATTGAATGAAATTTGATTACAGTTTTTATTTATATCAATGCTATATCGTTACATGCTTATAACTACGTAAGTACCAGTTACAGCTGAGCCATGTGGTTTACTATAGTTTACTTTCTTGTTCAAGGTTTTGTCTTCTCTGGCATTAATTATTGCCTTGGTCTCTTAAATTTGCATGTTTGTTTGCTTAGTTTTCTTTTTATTCATCACTAATTCAGCCCCAACTTTGCCAAAAGAACTATAAAATTTGTCCTAATATTCTCAAACCATCCGATAATAACTTCCCTTGTTTTCTTTGAAACATTATTTCTAGACCCCTTGTTCTTTTGCTCTAACTTACAAAAAATAAGGTTGCTCTGGAGGCTACCATCACTATCATTCTGGAAATTCCCTTCCCTTTGTTCCTGTGGACAATTTCCTGCTTCCCTGGTCCCGGTTCTTTCTATCACTTGATTTACTCTCTCATTTTGATGACATGCGTGCTCCAGTAGCTTCCTGAGAATGAATACAATGGAGGTATATTTTTTTGTTACTGTTTTCTCTCTGAATATTATTAGTTTTGACAATCACACTTGCTAGTTTGGATCAATATTATACTCTAGATGGCAAATCATTTTCTCTAAGAATCATTGAGGTCTTTGCACTATTGTTTCACGCTTCCTAGTGATGCTGTTGTCCAAGGTCATTTTCATACCAAATTCCTTGTGTATAATCTGGTGTTCCCCCCACCAAAAAAAATTAAGAAATTCTCTGTAAACCTTAAATTTTTACAATGATAAGCCTTGGTATGAATCTTTCTTATTTATTGTGCTGGACACATTGTGGGTCCTTTCAATCTGTAAATTCCTGTTCTTCAAAAATTCTTGGAACTTTTTTATAGATTATTTATTGGATACATTTTTTCTCTGTCCATCTGCTTTTGAAACTCCTGTGAGTTAGATATATGATCGTAGCCGGGCTCGGTGGCTCAGCCTGTAATCCCGCGCTTTGGGAGGCTGAGGTGAGTGGATTGTCTGAGCCCGCAGGTTCGAGACCCACCTGGGCAACTTGGCAAGACCTCATCTCTACAATAAATTAAAAAAAAAAAAAAATTAGCCGGGCGTGGTAGCACGTACCTGTAGTTCCAGCTACTTGGAAGATGAAGGCAGAAGGATCGCTGGAGCCCAGCAGGTCGAGGCTGCAGTGGCCGGGAGCGTGCCACTGTACTCCAGTCTGGGAGACAGAGTGAGACTCCAACTCAAAAAAAAAAAAAGATATATGATCATATTTGACGTATGGTAGCCTAGTTTTCTTATCTCTTCTTTATTTTCTATCTCCGGCTTTTTGTTTTATTTTCTGGAAAACATACTAAACTTTGTCTTCCAGCTTTTCTCTTTAAGTGTTTAAAATTTCATTCATGTTTTAATTTCTTTTTTAAAATTCTGTTTGTGTATGTAATATAATAACAGTACATATATGTGAGGTACATTTGAAATTTTGATACCTGTGTCAATGTGTAATGATCAAATCTGAGTAATTGGGGGTTATCCATCACTTTTGGGGGGTTATCCAAACACTTTTCTTTGTGTTGGAAACATTACAATTCTTCTAGCATCTTCTCTGCTTTTTGAATTTCTAAGAACTCTTTCTTATTTTCTAAATGCTTTTTGTTTGTTTCCCCTTCTTTTTTTAATGGATGCTTTGCTCTTAAGTTTATAAGGACATTGATGATAATCCTTTAGTAATCTTATTCTGCTCCCTGAGTTAATCTGTTTCTTCCGAGTCCCATCTTATGTTTTGGAGTTTTCTCACAAGGCCCATGATTCTTGATAGCCCGTTTGTATCTGAAAAGAAGTGTTAAAATTCTGTTCAGAAGTTTTTTGTGCACAGATGAATCTTGTGTCTGCCCAGGAGGCACATTTGTGTCTTCTGCTTTGGAAGACCCCAAATATGAATCAGAACCCCCACCCCAACCTCTTTTGCTGATTCATTTTCCGGAGGAAAAAAATCATCTAATCTCTCCTGCCTAAAAGTCATAATGTTCTGAGAAACAAATGGGTTACAGAGGTGGAGAGACCAATAGAATGTACCTTTCTCTTGTGAGTAAACCTGCTTCGGCTGAGAGGCAAAAAGGGAGGGGTCTGGACTCACTGGCCAGAAAGGGGAACTGAGAACCCAGCTGCACCCAATTCAGTAGCTCTATTCCAGCTCTGGATACCTGTTGCTTCCAATTCCTGAGACTTTCTGGAGTTCCGTGGTGCAAAACACTTAGCTTCTTGTTAGTACTCCACTAACAGCCTTGAGTTGCGGGCTTCTCTCTGCTAAGTCCATTACGCCTTGCTTTCAGCTGTCTGTGTTTCCGATTTTTAATCAGCATCTCTTGTCTGTTCTCTTATTCTCCCTTAGCCCTCGTGTGCTTGTAGCATTTTTGTTATTACCTTTCTTACCTTTTTAGAGAGATTTGGACAGGGAGCAAAGATAATCAACCTAGCAAGTCTTAAATAAAACATTCTCCCCTCTTGAATTTATACTACTTATTTTCTGTACCTAAAAGTCCTGTCTTCTGTGTCATAGTTGTGTTCTGAGTGATGTGAGGCGAAATTCTATGGAGAAAAGGAGTTCCATGTTCAAGTCATGGTACAGACTGTCCATGCGCCTTTCTTTCGTGGCATTTGAAATAGTATGTTCTTGATTCTGATTTAATTTCTGATTATGTTTATTAGGTATCCCCAGCTATACTCTAAGTCCCCTTAAAGTCATATACTATGCTTCCTTGTGTTCTCTATCATGCTGTCTGTATGACATACTAATACCTATTTAGATATCTGTCACTCCTGATTAGAATATAAGCCTCTTGGGAAGACACTGTTTCTTATTCATCTCTGCACCTTCTGTATTCTTAGCGCCTGGCAGAGTAGCTATAATATCACAGGGATCACTAAATGTCTGATGATGAGTGAGTGGCTGAAGGATCAGCTTTCTCATACATCCCTTAGTCCCTTTCTTACCACATACCTGGGGAGAGTCCCTGAAAGCACAAGCCGTGCCATAGCATCTTTCAGCTGCCCCTAAATGAAAACAATATATACTGAGAGCTCTTCCCATACAATAGGACAGGGACAGGGGTAGTGACTTGGAAAAATGATAGAAATTCTCCCTTTCTCTCCCACTCCATGCACATTCCTGCTCCCAAGGAGTATCTGCCTGTCACTCCAACCTTGCAACCCCACAGTCAGAAACTAAAGGGGTCTTTGTACTGCTATGAAGGAGAGAAGGTATGTTTCTGGGAGTCCTAAGGTAAACCTCAGAATTCATTTTCCAGACAAATAATTTAATAAATGGTGGCCAAATGGAGTAGAAAGGTACTGTTAGTAAAATATTTCCAGTTTAATGGGTTAAATTGATTTTAGGGGTGACCCTTGGAAACTAATGATCATTTCTTAATTTTTTTCTATGGGAAAATGCATTTTGAGTTTCAGATGACTGAGTTATATATAAACTTTAGGAACGCTGCTCATTCATATGTTAGGGACCGATTATATTGTATTTGTAGTCCATTTGGGGCCGTGAGAATAAAAGGAAAATCAAATCATCAACTGGATAATACCACTACTGGGAGCAACAAATCTAAAGTAACAAAATAGTCTATAATATGGAATATCACATCAGAATGAAAATGAACTTATTTTACACAGTTTGTGATATTTGTGGGCTGGCTTAGTGTCTACAAGAAAGAATGTCTCATAAAATTGTACTGTGCGGGTCTAATGAGATTATGTTTGATTCTGTCCTAGGGCCTGAGATGCTATAACTTAGTTATGAGTTTAGAAAAATGATGAATGGGCACTGTGCCATATACCACCTTTATATAGTAGTGTGAATAATTGCTCCATGCATTTTTTTAAATCTTTCGAAGCCTTATGAATGGACGGAGATTGGTTTGGTGGTGAAAGAGAAGATCTCAGAGGTCAAGGCCCTCTCTTGCTTTGGTTTATTGCTTTTTTATTTTAAGCATATTAATGCGATCATATTAATAGTCAATTAAATGCTTCAAAATGAAAATAGAACTCCGGGCACTGCGACTTGTGGTGAAACAAGCACTTAACACCAGGGGGCGCAATGGAGCCATTGCTTTTCACACGCTCAAGAGCATTGTTGGTTTCCCAAAGCAGTGATTGTTAGAAACAGAAGAAAAAGAAAAACGAAATAGAGGAGTGCTCCATAACAATAAATTCTGCAGAGAGACCAATTGCACCTAAAATTAAAATCCTGCTCCCCGAAGCTGTATGCTCAATTATACATCATTTGCGTGGCCTGAATACTTTTCACTTCATAATCCATAGGTTCAAAATCTTATTTATTTGGTTAAAATAAGAATTTTTTTACAGTTGTTGTGAAATAATTAATGAAAATGAAATAAATTCATTTAAAACAGGCCGGGCTCGGTGGCTTAGCCTGTAATCCCAGCACTTTGGGAGGCAGAGGCGAGTGGATTGCCTGAGCCTGCGGGTTCGAGACCTACCCAGGCAACTTGGAGAGACCTCTTCTCTACAAAAAATTTTAAAAATTAGTCGGGCATGGTAGCGCGCGCCTGTAGTTCCAGCTACTCAGAAGGCTGAGGCAGAAGGATCGCCGGAGCCCAGCAGGTCGAGGCTGCGGCGACCGGGAGCGGCCACTGCACTCCAGTCTGGGCGACAGAGTGAGACTCCAACAAATAAAAATAAAAATAAAACCTCAGCACATTTAGGTAACATTTTAGAGGATATATAATATATGTATGTATGTGTATAAAATTTTTAAAGGTATAGTTGACAAATAAATATCTTTATGGCGTTCAACAAGACTTTTTGATATAGATACACATTGTGAAATGATAAGTCAAGCTAATCAGAGTACATACTTATTGAATGCATTTTTTGAGCCAGACACTGTGCTAGGTACAAGCTTTAGATTAATTATTGGGGCGGCAGGGTTTAATAACACTGTTTCATAATCTGTTACTGCTGAGGTACAGAAAAAGAGTGACTTTTGGCTGGGTGCAGTGGCTCACACCTGTACTCCCAGCACTTTGAGAGGCTGAGACAGGAAGACTTCTTGAGCCCAGGAGTTCGAGATAAGCCTGGGCAACTTAGTGAGACCCTGTCTGTACAAAAAATAAAGAATTAGCAGTCCATGGTGGCGTGTACCTGTAGTCCCAGCTACCGGGGAGGCTGAGGTGGAAGGACAACTTGAGCCCAGGAGTTTGAGGCTGCCGTGAGCTATGATAGTGGCACTGCACTACAGCCTGGGCAAAGCAAGACCCAGTCTCTGAAACAAAGAAAAAAATGACTTTCCAATTAAGTATCTCTGTGCTTGTCAATGTTTGTTTTGTTGAATATATTGTTGCCTAAATCGTCCTAATATGTTATAATTTTTATTTTTATATTTACCTGCGTTTTTAATCGAAAGAAATTTTACCATCTTTCGCTTTTTAAACTAAAGCCAAAGTACAGTTATGCTTAGCAGTTTGCTGTTAGCAAATGTTCAAATCAGGCACACTTGATTCATTTTATTTCATAAAGAAAAAAGAAAAAAATGAAATACTGTGCTAAGCTACTAACCAAATACTTCCTAAAAGGTAAATGATAGGCTAAACATAACAAGTCTTCGGCTCTCAACACCTCTCATGGAAACACAGAAATTCATAGTGCTTTGTAGATAGTAATAATCATTAATTTTTTATTCTTGGCAGCTCTAAGAGCATATTACCTACCATAGTACTTGTGTGCTGTCAGTGAAAGAAACATGTTTCAACAATATCCCCCAAAATCCAATCTCCTCACAAGCTAATGTTTTCAAGTATTGAGTACCAAAAGTTCAACTGGAAATGTCTCCATCTTCCAAGAGGAGCCATGAGCTGAGTTAGCACTGAGCTCTGACCTTCATGTGACCTTGTACATCACCTTCACCCTGCTCAGAAACTCTGTTTCTTCATTCTTAAGATGAGGACAATAATCTGCTTTGCCCTAGAGGACAGCCTCAATTAAAAGATGAGATTGCCGGTGTGTAAGCACTTTGTCGAGTGGAAGGACTTTTTTCTTCTCCTCGTGATCATTCCCCTGACTCATTTCCTATTGTCCCTTGGGAAGCAGGGGCACCTGTGAAACTATCATGCAATACTCCAGGGGAACTTTCGTGGTTCATTCCTATTGGTGCTGCTGGGTAACTTTGCTGACATCCTGTCTGGAAGGACAGATGTGGGCCAGATAAGAAGCAGTCTTGAGACTGAGAGCACAATCAACCTCTCATGGTTGCTTTTTCTCTCCCTATCATGAGTCCTGCCTGTTGTGAAACCGAGTTGTTGCTGCTCGTTCTTACAAGCACAGAGAGCTCCAGGTGACCCCAGCAAGTCCATCTGTATGTGCTCACACTTCATCCATGAGTTTGAGGATCATCTTGAACCGAAGGAGAGGAGAGAAGAGGCCATGAGAGACTCTGGAAGCAGATGTTTTCATCAAGGGTGACCAGTTCTGCTGGGGCCACATCCCACCACCCTTCAGACTGTTGAGCTCTGAAAAAGAGATTTGCTCTGAAGTGTGTCAGTCAAACGTAGTAATTATTTTTCTTCGGAGGGGAAAGGCAGTAAGTAACTCACGTTCCCTCGCCAACATTACAGCTTTTGCTCTCTGATCACAACAATAGATTTGGGCTGATTTCCTATTCTCAGGCAATCAGCGATGGGAGGAGAGAGAGCCATTAGCAGAGTGCCCTATTTGACCTTCAGCTAAATTATCTTTTCTTTCCCCTCCTGCCTTTCTTTTAATATAAGGGGGAGGGGAGGAGAGTCGCTTGTCACTCTCCATTAAAAAAAGAAGAAAAAGAAAGAGAGAGGGTTGGAGGGAGGGAGGAAGAGAAAAAGAGAGGCAAACAGGTACATGGCCAGAGCTGCCTAGCAAGGAATATAACTGAGGCTGACAATGGTATTCTTGATGGGACAGCTGTTTTGGCTGTTCCCACTCCGTCAACTATTAGGAAAATAACTTATTAAAACTATTCATGTCAGAGATATAAATATTTGTTGGGCTATAAGTACATCAAATATTGCTTGAAAAAAATTAAGTTTTTATTTTTTAATACTAAAAGAATCCCACCTTGTTAAAGACAAAGATGCAACCTTGTCAGATCTGGCATCCTAATATAGCCCCTGGCAGTATTTTGCCAAATTAACGATCCACAAGCAAATGGCAATCAGCAGATTTCAAATGCATGTGTTTGACTCTGGCTGGGTCAGAGATGTCCTGACCAAAGAGAAGATGCAGGTCAGAAGCAGTGAAAGCTCAGTTCAATGTCATCCCAAATACATCTCTCTCAGGCCGTGCAAATGAGTACAGGTAAGTATAGTTTGAAACTTGGATAAAAATACATTACTTTCCAACTATTGGTATTGAAAATAAAGCTACTGACAAATAGAGCCATTTGGGAAGATTGGATGTTCTCTTGTTATAACTTTGGGAGCATTTTATATCACTTGGGGAAGCCTTAGAAGGGTTTTTCGGTGGCGCTGTGTAAGATGAATTTCTCCTAATAGTCTACCTCATTGTTATTACACACGAGCTCAGCATGAGTAGTCAAGGAGGTCGTACCACTGCTAATGGCCCTGCTAATGTTAGTGGGATGACTCAGGTGAACATGAAAAGCAGTTAGGTAAAGTGTGGGACTGGCTACAATTAATCTCAAGCGGAACCCAAATAAAGGCAGAGCCCATAAACATCAATAATGGCCATCTTTTGTAGGAAGCAAAGTTGAGAATTGTTTTTTGTTAAATAATTTTAACTGCAATATGAAAAATCCCCATAGAGTTTTAAGTTCTTGATGTCAATTGACTTAAAACGAATCTATCTCATGATGCTCTTTCATGATGCTCATCTCTGTGAACTTTCTAAACTTACTGCTAAAAGCTAAAATCAAGCTATAAAGTAAAAAGCAATCGATATTCTATAGGTTTTCATTAATCCATTTATATAAAAACAACATCTTGTTTTTATACAGTGATTGATACATATAAATGTTTTATATACAGCAATAAATTTTATAGATATTTTATTTTATATAAACAATAGATTATGGTATAGATGTGTGATATACATATAAATGCTATGTGCTCAGGTTATGAAGCAGAATTATAAAAAGAAAGTTGTGAACCCATTGCTCAGCTTAAGAAAGAGAATGTTACCAATACTGCTGAGGTTGTCTGAAAGTTTCTCCCCCATTCTTATTCTCTACCCCAGCTAGTTGCTATCCTGATGCACTTGGTTTGTGTGTTTTTTTTAAATTCTATCCATTTTGTCATTCATTTGATCATTTCCAGGTATGTATGCATCCCTAAACAATACATTGTTTGGTTTTATACTTTATAAAATATATCTATCATACTGCATATATACTCTTTTTACTTAATTTTTAGTCTTTTTTTATTCAAGTTATTTTATTCAAGAGACAAATAGTACCCCAAGTCATGATATAAGAATCTTCAGTTTCTACCCAATACCACCTCAATTTCATGCATTCAACTCTCTTAATGGATTTTTAAAATATTTACCTAAATATCCTTAAATGTGCTTATCTTGTTACTAATTGGTTTATTCAGATTTTCTTCCCACTTTTGAATACTAAAGTTTATCTCTTTCATACACTTCCTGTCTCCCCTGCCTTCCCAGTAGTGTTAGATTATATGTTGGTTAGATCATAAATTGGAGTTCACATAATTACAGCTACGTGGACTTGTCACAGCCCAAACATGTGGTATGCTATGATGACTTTTTCTATTCTATGCAATGTTGGATTTTTCCCTAAAATTAATAATTTCATTTTTTGTGATTTGTTTATTTTTCTGTGTGGCTATCACGAATTCAATTCCCAAATGTCTCCCAATTTTGTAAATCTTTCAAAATGTTCCAATGTATCAAATAGTCTGTCATCTTTACTTTTTTGAAGAAATCTGACCTGTTCCAACCTGGATGTTCAACAGCTGTCATGAGGGACCCCCTCCACACTGTCATCCTAGGGACCACCTTTGGGGCTCTCATGGATCTCCTGTTTCCTGAGTTCTGGGGTTTCCTTTCTTTTGTTTTCCACCCTTGTTTTTGTGAAGCTTGTGGGTCTATAGCTTTGCAGGAACAGGCTCATGGATGTTAAAATGTTTGATATATGAATGTCTAAAAGTGTCTTTATTGGCTGGTTAGTCTGGTTATAGACCTACAGGTTGGAAATAATTTCCCTTGGGAATTTTGAAAGCATCTACTTCCAGTCTTGCTATTGAAAAGTCCAATACTTTCTGTGGCTTGATTCTTTGTATGAAAACTGTATTTTTCTCGCTGCAAGTTTGTAAGATCTTTGTTGCAAATGAATGGTCTGAAATTTTATGACAATGTGCCATTCCGAGAGAGGCTTTTTTCATCAGTTCTGCCTGATGAGACTTTCGGTCTGGAAAATCATGTTGTTGCGCTCTGAAGAATTTTCCTTCATCTATTTCACAAATATTTTTCTTCTGTCCAATTTCTCTGATCTGCTTATGTTAGACCTCCTGGTATAATTTCTGCATTTCCTTATTTTTTTTTCTCTCCTACTTTCCATCCCTTTGTCATTTTTTTTTTTCAATTTTCTGGGAGATTTTTTTAACTTTATCTTCTTATCCTTAAAATGAGCTTTTCATTTCTGCCATAATACATTTACTTTTTTCCTTAGAATATTTAGTTTTTTTTATAGCATCTTGTTTTTATCTAATAGATGCAGTTCTTCATATACTTAAAGATTTTAATTATATTGTTTATTTTTCTTTCTTTCTTTCTTTTTTTTTTTTTTGTAAAAACAGAGTCTCACTATGTTGTCCAGGCTAGTTTCAAATTTTTGGCCTCAACTGATCCTTCTGCCTCAGTCTCTCAAAGTGGTGGGATTACAGCCCTGGTTTTCTTTTTATAGCATATTATCAACATGCTGTAAGTGGTTTAGCTTTTCTTTCTGTTGCATCAATCTTTGTCTTTCATTTTCAATGCTTTCCTCAAAGCCTGAAGATCTTTTTCTGCCTGCTCATGTTTGAAAGTGGTGTGCTAACTAGCATATGGGAATCCTACTGGTATATGTTAAAAATATATATTTCCCAAGTTCAAAGCTTGTCCTTTCACTTTCTTTATCACTTTATGTCTTTCCATGTACTTATTCCATGAATAGACTTTCTTAATTTTAATATGGCATATTTTAATTTTTTCCCTTCAGGTTTTTTTGCTTTTTACTTCTTGTTTAATAAATCTTTCTTGATCTTGTAGTCATAAAGATATTTTCCTGTCTTGTCTTTTAAAAGTCTCATACTGCTAGTTGTGCTTCTCACAATTAAATTTTTAATTCACCTAGGATTGAATATTGTATATGGTGAGAGCTAGGCATTCGAATTCTCTGTTTTCCCATATGGATAACCAAATGTCCCTGCACCATTTATTGAAGAGTCCATTCTTTCCTCCACTGATCACAATGGCAGAAATGTCATAACTCAAGGTTGTGGTTGTGTCTATTTCTGGGCAGTCCTGTTGTATTGTCCTCATTGTCAATTTCTGCGTCAACTTCATATACCTTTATAAGAGTTGATGTTTGGCCGGGATCGGTGGCTCAGCCTGTAATCCCAGCACTTTGGGAGGCCGAGGTGAGAGGATTGCCTGAGCCCGCGGATTTGAGACCCACCCGGTCAACTTGGCGAGACCTCGTCTCTACAATAAATCAAAAATTAGCTGGGCGTGGTGGCGCGCGCCTGTTGTTCAGGCTACTTGGAAGGCTGAGGTGGAAGGATCGCCAGATCCCAGCAGGTCGAGGCTGTGGTGACCGGGAGCGGCCACTGCACTCCAGTCTGGGCGACAGGGTGAGACTCCAACTCAAAAAAAAAAAAAAGTTGATGTTGATAGAACACGTTTCCCCACCTTATTTCTCGTCTAGAAGAGCAAGCCAAAAATGGGTGGTGGGGGGGACAGCGCCTAATGTGAAAAAAATGGTGGGCTTAACTTCATTCATTCATTCATTAAAAATACATTGAGTACCTACCATGTTTCAGATAAGGTCTAAGAATTGAAAAATGATTAAGAGACAATCTCAGCCCCAATGGAATAAACAAGCTAGGAGGGAAAACTGATAACGAATTACACTTTAATTCTGTGATGAGCAAGAATAAAAGATGCATTAAAAAACTATGCACAGAGATGATGGAAATAATTATGTCAAGGGGTGGTTAGGAAAATCCTGACAGGTTTGGTCAATAAATGGTCATTTCAGTTTGAAAGCATTGGCATTGTATTAGAGAGAAAGGGAAAGGAATTACAGGCAGAGGAAATTTTATGGAGGTATGAAAGTGCATGATCTGTTTCATAATAAAGGGTCAAGCAAGGAGATCGAGTTAGAAAGGAGGCTGTGGCCAAACAGGAAAGGGCCTAGTCTGCCCAACTGAGGTGTCTGAACTTGACTGTAGACAAAGGTAGACACAGAAGATTTGCAGTAAGAAGGTAATGTCACTTCTGTCCTGCATTTGATGGTGTAAACTCAGAGATAAATGGGCCTGGGGAGGGCATTGTGGGTGGAATCCTAGTTTGGAAGCTTTTGCATCATCCATGGGAGAAATGCTGAGGTCTGAGCTTAGACAAGAGTGAAGGGAATGGAGAGAGGTAATAACAGATCCAAAGACATTGAAAAGGAGGTAGAATAAGACATGGTGACAGTGATTGTCAGATGTAAGGGAACAGGTAGAGTAAATGACAAGTTTCTAGCTTGGTAACCAAGCGGATGGGGACGTCACTCACTGACCTTTGGAGAAAGCAGATGTTGTGCAAGAGGAATATTTCAGGGTACCTGGTGGAGGCAAAGAAAGATTTAATTATGGCACATGGTCAATAAAAGGACATCTGGGTCCCAGGACAGCTGGGTGGAGAGAGAGGTAGGCAGTTAAAAGAAGAGATTTAGAGCTTAAGAGCTACCCACCATCCAAACCTAAACATCTCCAAAGTTTTCTCATTCTTAGTTAGGCCACTAGGAATAACCTGCGTTCTCCAATATTCTCAATCTTTTGTCCAAACCCTGTAAATGATAAAGACAGATTTTTCCAATGTATATACAGTAAATCCCCTACATAGGAATCTTCAAGTTATGAACTTTAACAATGAATACCTGTGCTTTTGAATGTATTCTTTCTCTATGTCTTATTTCTCTCTACCAAGTTTCAGAGCCTGTTAAATACAGACAGTACTATATAGCCAGTTGTGTTAGTTGGGTACCTAGGTTCACTTTGTTGGACTAAAAACAAACTGGACTTACAAACACTCTCTCAGAACAGAACTCGTTCATATGTGGAGGACTTCCTGTACTCAGGGTTTCAGAGTCTCCATCCTTTGTGCATTTTCAGCTGTAAGACATAGATAGGACAATACCTTACTCTGCTTTTTATGGTGGGGGTGGGGAAGTGGGACTAGCTCAATGGCATTCCAAGGACTTAGTAATAAAAAAGGTTGTGCCAGGGGACGAGTCCCCCTGTTGAGGACAATCGATTCCTCAACTCTTAGAGCGTATCCTCCACAGTGACAGGAAGAGAGGTGGCATCTGAATGTATACCTAACCCCTCGCCTCCCAAGGTGCTGTGCTAGCATGCTTTAGGGGACCCTTGGGGACCCAGAATTCATCTTGGAAACAATGATTTCAGAACAAGAACGAGTACTTGGAGTGAATCAAGGCCAAAGGATGTGGTTCATTAAATCATGGGCTATTAGTACAGGTTTCCATTTGTCTTATCCTGTCATTAGGATGTGATGATTTTATTTCCAGAGTAAAATAGAATAATTTTTATTCTGATTGGATGTAGCTTATTTCTTGGTATCTTTAAAACTATGCAAAACAAGACTACACTTGCATTTTCACAGAAATTTCTATGCATTCAACTAATAAGTGAAGAGTGTGAAACAAACAAGTACTTTGTGAATATCAAGAAGTTTCCACCTGGTGCCAATATAAGGAAAATATGTTGAGGTTACAATATGAGGCTATAATCATTCCCATGGTTTGGAAGTCATGAAAGCATGGAAGAAACGATATCAACTAAAATATATCCTTAAGGCAAGAAAACTTTAAATCAACACTTGAAATTTTGTAACATCCTGGGGTTTTTTTCATCATTTTGTACATGAGGTAGCGTTCTCTTATGTTATTTGTTGTAAAAAAAAAAAAAAGAAGAAGAAGAATTAAAATAGACTAATGTCTAGCTGCTTAAAGAACACTTCCCTATATGTTTTGATTATTTCATGAACTATCTATGATAATTTTCCAGTGATTGCCATTATGTACTAAATTTTAAAAGTGCACTGATACTAGCCTGATGTGGGTTGAACTGTCTCCGTTCCAAATGTTCTTGTCAAAATCCTAACCCCCAGTACCTCAGAGGGTAACCTTATTAGGAAATAGGTTGTTATAGATGTCATTAGTTGAAATAAGATCATACTAGAATAGAGTGGGCCTCTAATCCAATACAACTGGTGTCATTATTCATGGGAGAAATTTGGACATAGACATGTCTGCAGGGAAAGTGCCATATGAACACAAAGGCAGAGATGGGGTGATGGCTTTACAAGCCAAGAGATGCCAAAGATTGCCAGCAAACCGCCGAAAGCTAGGAGAGCGACAGGAAGCAGATTCTCCCTCACGGCCCTCAAGAGAAATCTACACGGCCCACACCTTGACTTCAGACCTCTAGCCTCCAGAATCGTGCAACCAGAACTCTCTGTTATTTAGACCACCCAATCTGTGGTACTTTGTTGGGGAAGCCCTAGGAAATGAACACCTAGCCTGTATTCCAGAAAAGGTGGGGAGTGATGGGATTATTATTATCAGTTCATAAGAGCAGAAATGGCAACTTTGTAACAGAACAAAATTAATCATCTTTAGATTATTCACTTTATAGCCTCCAGATTCCAAAAACTATAATTGCCATTTGTGGTAATAGAGTGGAGTGAAGAAAGGTCTGATGGAAATGTGTTCCTTCCATGAGTGATGCACATTACACTGATGGATGGTTGATGGATATATTTAAGAAAACGATACCCTGTTCTAGTAAAACAGGCTCAGAGTTGCATATAATCTAAACATATTGGTACCAAGGGCCCAATACATAAAGCTTCTGCTTTGACATTAAACTGACTCATGTGTTAAAAAGGTACTAAAGACAAATGCTCAAAAATAATAATAGACCAGTCTTCTGCTTATAAAGAGAAGGAACCAATATATTTTCTCCTGCATAGCTATGGTCAGGATTGAATATGAAAATATCAGTAATACTGTAAGGTGAAATTAGCAATGAAATAAATACTCTCTATTCTAGAGGCTCATGGAAGGGGATTGTAAAAGCACAAGTTGTGGAGTCATATAGAGTTGGGTTCTATCCCACATCTATTATCTCCTAGTTATATGACCTTAGCAAGTCATTTAATCCTCTATGACTCTGTTTTATTACCTGGGAAATGGGGATAACAACACCTCCCTCAGAGAGCTGATCTGAGGATTCAGTGAGATAATATTGGTAAAGAGACTGACCCAATGCCTGGTCATCTGCTCAATAATGATGTTGAATCAATGGCAGCTGCAAATTTCGTATATGTCCTTGTCATGATCAGATACAACAGTTTTGTGTTCAGTTACAAGTCACTGGCCACTCTGGACTAGGAGGTCCGCTGATTGAAGTGTAAATGGTAGTGATCTCGGTGAGGCCTGGAAGACTCGTTGAAGTTGCTACTAACGTGTTCCTTCTTCTTTTCTGCCTTCTTTTCCTAATCACCGATTGTGAACTGAAGTCCTAGAGTATCAAGGCATATCATACACTTGAATGAGCCTCGACAGTTCACCCAGGTAAATCCTCAGTCAAAAAAACTTCCTATTCTGAAGGACAAATTAAAAATAAAATAGGCACTGCTCAAAGAAAGGTGATTAGGAGATAAGGTTTTAGAAAATCGAGACTATGCAGCAGGGTCTCCTCGACTTCAAGGCTGTCTTTCTTTAACTCACTCAATATAGGCCATGCCGTTAAGCTTGATCCCAGTCAGTGTCGCCTTTGTGTGGAGTCTCTGAAGGAGACAGGCTGTAAGAAAGAGACATGCAAAGTAGGCAAAAGGCCTTGAAGGGTAAAGTGTGTCTCCTGATCACCTCCAATACATCCCTGGGTGGTCTTTTTCTTTTCTTCTTTTTGAGTCAGGGTCTCACTCTGTTGTCCAGGCTACAGTGCTGTGGCACTCTCACATCTCACCACAGCCTCGACCTCCTGGACTAAAGCAATCCTTTCACCTCAGCCTCCTGAGTAGCTGGGACTACAGGCGACCACACCTAGCTAATTTTTTGATTTTTTTTTTTTTTTTTTGTAGAAACAAGGCTTCACTATGTTGCCCAGGTTGGTCTTGAGCTTCTGGGATTACAGCGTGAGCAACCATGCCTGGCCTATTTTTCTGCAAGGGAAATAACTATCTTCCATACTGATTCCCAGTCAGCAGACTGGAAATCATGCCAGGTAGTTCGGGGTTTAAAGGAATGATTTCAGTGGAGAAGGAACTAGCCAACCAGCTCATCTGATGTCAAGGCACCACTTCCTGGAGGGCTGTGCAGTGAAGCTTCTGTTACAAGTGCCCTCTTGTCATCAGGATGTTCCAGCTCCCAGTCCCTTCGGTATTTGAACTCCATCAATTCAGCATTGCCATGTGCTTTCCTGAAGAGAGGTTAATATTTTCTCATTTGAATCTAGTGAAATACTCCAGGTAATATCCATCCATCCCTTCTGCTGACCCTCTCTGCCCCCGTGTCCCCTGCTGTAATTGCCCATTAATCAGCCCTGAGCTTGCCAATAGGAAAACCCATCTACAGGGCTGTGAACTTGATGGAATTAGAACAAATTAGCCTGGGACGTGCAGGGACAGGCTCAGATCGTGGGACAAGCCTGGAATGCACAATTGGGTGGACAGAAGAACATCCGCGAGCCGAAGGGCTACAGACAGCAAAGTTGTTGATGTGAAATGTCCATGTTTCATTACAGAGAATGAAATCTGAGCTGCTTAACTAATAAAATACAATTAGGGTAGCTTTTACATTTAGCACCAGAACCAAAGAAACGTGGAAATTTTTTTTTTTTTGAATTGGAGTCTCACTGTTGCCCAGACTGGAGTGCAGTGGCCACTCCTCGCCACCACAGCCTCAACGTGCTGGGCTCCGGTGATTCTTCCGCCTCAGCCTTCCAAGTAGCTGGAACTACAGGCGCGTGCTACCACGCCCAGCTAATTTTTTTGATTTATTGTAGAGATGAGGTCTCGCCAAGTTGCCCAGGCGGGTCTTGAACCCACAGGCACAGGCAATCCACTCACCTCAGCCTCCCAAAGGTGCAGGATTACAGGCTGAGCCACCGAGCCTGGCTAGAAAAGTAGAAATTTTAACAGCTAGATGGGACCTAATGCATATCTTATTTAAGTCACTCGTTTTCTAGATAAACTGAAATCCACCCTGGAAAAGGTACTGTGTAGAAAGTCACACAGATCTAACCCAACTCTCCTCCTTCTTAACTTAGGAAATGTATCCAGGTTATCAATGTAGAAAATAGTTCATTGGAAGCCCAATGTGTCTAGATTTGAATGTTGCCTCGTAAATAAGTTACCCATCTACTCTCCCCTCCTTGGCACAGGAAGTACGAACTTAACAGCGCAAGTCAAAGCCTACCTTAGTCCCTCACCCCCACTCCCCCCTCCCCAAAAGGGCTCTTACAGTACTGAAGACCTGGAAAGTTCATTATTCCCCTAAAGAGGGACTTCAGATTCTGTCCTCACCTGCCAGAATCTGAGCTATAGCCCAACCCTAGCATTTAGTGAAGGGAAACATTTTAGACTCCCAGAAAACCAGCTGGTTGTCATTGGGCTCGTTTAATAATAGGCGGTAGTTTGACTGAGATGGGCAAAGAGAAAGGTGACTCAAATGACTAAGAGTCACGTGAGGCAAAGGAAGTGCTCCTCTGATAAGCAACATACAGGCAACATCCATCCTACCTCCCTGGAGACTTCAAAAATAGTATTGCTACTAAGTATTTGTCTTGGTTATTGAAGTAAAGTGCTACCAGGAGTCAGAGGATGGAAGAGGGGGACATCCTTAAGTTTCTGTGAAGCTTTAGATTGAATTTATTTTGGTTAAAGAGTGAGAGTGTCAGGTGAGCAGCGGCTCCTGAGGTCACCTGCAGCTGTGAGGGGAAGCACCAAAACAGGCCATCAGGGCTGGTGGACCACAATGCCAGCTCTGTTCCTCCCTGCCATCCCTCTTTATCTGGAACTTTCAACAGCCACTTTCACATTTCTCAGAGATGGGGTAACCGCTCTCCAATAAATGTACTTGAAGTACAAAATCAAGAACATCCGCATCTGTCCTTAGGACCCTCTCTCCCGTGTCACCACGCAGTTGGTTGGTAGCACTGTTTCTGGATCTGTGCTTGTTTCATTCTGTGATGTGGAAAGACGTATTTACATGCTTGTCTCTTAGGAGACAGGAAAGCCTTTGAGGATGGAAATGTTATGATAATATAGTTCATGGACCACAACCTGTGCTTATTACAGCCTGCCTCTCTTCAGTGTGATTTCACTTCCTCTTGAGAAAGAAATTTAATCCTATTATTTTAAGGATCTCAATGGAATTTTAAATTCTACTCTCATATATTTAGGTTTTAAATATTTGTTAGAATGCCACCCTATAATGCTGTCTGTCCAAAATTTCACAGAATTTTTTGTGTGTAGCTTGTGACACTTATTACTGGAGAAGAGCCTTACTGTGACTACTTAACTCTTTGATACCAGTAGCAAGGACTTCTAGCTGCCACCAAGATGGTAAAGGAACTAGGAATCCTCTTATATGCCCCTACAAGGGCCGAATCCTTGAGGATCAACATTCTACCTGCCCTGGAGGTCACACTGAAGCAAGAAAACTATTGCAGCCAGCAGCTTGCTGGACACAGGAGTTGTCACTGCTGGTTGTCACATGTGTGGCCCTGAGAGTGAGGGCCTCCTTGCAATCCCCACCCTAGGCAGGTCCCTCCCTTGCCTTATCCTCCTCTTGGCACTGACCCTCTGCTAACTTGCAATTCACTTTGAGCCCTTTGTCCTCATCTAGTGCTGGTCTTGGCCTCATTGCATTGTCTAGGCAGTGGTTTTCCCAGTGTGTTGCCTGTGCGTGTTTAACCAGCATCACTTGGAGACTTGTTAGAAAGGCAAGACTCTCAAGCCTCAGCTTGGTCCTGCTGAATCAGAAGCTCTGAGGGTGGAGCCCATCCATCTGTGTTTCCCTCTAGGTGATTCTGATGCAAGCTTAAGTTAGAGAGCCATGGGTCTGGACACAGGGGAGGTGGGTATTGATTGTTTTTTTGTTGCCTATCCAGTTTTCTGATTGTGAGTCTTCGGGAACCACTGCCTGCCACCCCGTCAGGTACTTCCCAAACTGCAGCTGGAAAACAGCTGGTACTTCCAGCCCCTGCCTGGCTCTGGAATATGGTGATGCCATCACCAGCGTCAGAGCCCCAAGCTCCCACATGTCTGGGAGAGAGGTCCAGATATATAAAGAATGCTGATTAAAAACTGAAGGAGTTTACTCTAAAAAAGGATGGACATGAGTGCCGGGCACAGTGGCTCATGCCTATAATCCCAACACTGGGAGGCCAAGGCAAAAGGATTGCCTGAGCCCAGGACTCAAGACCAACCTGGGCAACTTGGTGAGACCTTGTCTCCACAATAAATAAATAAATAAATACATAAGTAAATAAATAAATAGAGTCTGGCATGGACAGAGCAGGTGCTGGGGATGCCAGAAAGAGTCAAGACATGGTTTCTGCACGGAGGCGCTCAGGCTGGTTTGAGATGTGACCAGGTTGATAGTTGCCTAATGAGGGACGCCCCAAGTGGCTGAGAATTAAGAAAAGGGCTGAGTTCAGAAAGGTGTAATGGTTACTCTAGAAGCAGAAAAGTAAGTTTCCTAATTTTAGGTTCATTTTCCTTTTCTGACTTTCCCAAAATTACTTTCAGTCCTTGCTTCCCTTTGGAATTTCTTTATTTTCCTTATGTGCCCTACCTCTAGTAATCTTACAGTTGTATCTTCTGCTAACTCCCCGCTCAATTGTAGATAGCATTGCTTTTAACCATTACATTCACATTTTTAAAATAAGAAGGAAAAAACTGGGCACAATGGCTCATACCTATAATCCCAGCATTTTGGGAGACCAAGGTGGGAGGATCACTTGAGCCCAGGAGTTGACGACTAGCCTAGGCAATATAATGAGACCTCATCTCTACAAAAAATAAAATTATCCAGGCATGATGCCTGTCTGTAGTCTCAGCTACTCAAGTGAGGCAGAAGGATCACCTGAGCCCAAGAGGTTTAGACTGCAGTGAGCCATGATTGTGTCACTGCACTCCAACCTGAGTGACTGAATGAGACTCCTACTCAAAAAAAAAAAAAGAAGATGAAGAAGGAAAAAAACAAGAAAGAGAAAGTTGTATAGTACTTTTTATATTGTTGATATTAAAAGAATAATAATATTATTAAATTATTATTAGCAAACTGAGGAAGCTACTGGTGGTCTTCCAAAGCTGTAATCCTATGTTTTATATTTGTCTTCAAGCTCTCTACTTTTCTCCATTCCCTGATGTTCCAGCCACTCCAGATTCTCAGAAAAGCATTTTGGTTTTCAGAAAGTTTGGAGACCAAACACAGATTCATACACAGTTCCAAATACAAGCATGAACATGAGGATGATCAGAGATTTTAATCTTTAAAATTAACCTAGTTAGGAATATTTCAGCTTCATTTGTTAAAAAGCATAAATTTCTATCTTAAACAAATATATATATATACATTCATTATATGGCAAATGTCTATTTATACAGAAAGGTCAAGTATGTGGTATGCTGATAAATTGAACATTCTGGAACTAAGTTTACTACATTCAGCACACTAAAAGAAAATGTCCACTTCACATTCAATGCACAACCCTGAGTGGCATCAAACAGACTTTAATCTCTGATGATTCGAAGGCGCATTAGGGTCCACTCTCCCCTCCAGTCACCCCTTGGGCACCAGTTGTCATTGCACAGTGTTGTGGTGCTGGAGATAAGCCTGAAATTCTTTGGTCTCACCCTGTGACAGGCTTGTAAGTTGCACTTTTGAATCTCTGCCTGATAACTATTTGTTGATTTCATATTTGTCCTTTTTGCACAACAATCTAGCCAGAAATGGGTGGAGATAAATCATCATCCCTGGGTTGCTTCCTTTGTTGAGAACTGGAACTGAGGACTAGGTGTTCAGTGATGATTCATGATGCCTGTACTTCCTCCACATGTTCCTGTGGGGTTGTGACGCTGGGAGCACTGTGGTGACTCAGGCCTTGCTCTTCACTATAAGCAGGAAAGCAACTCCGAGCCCAGCTCCCATGAGGCACATCCATGGCGCCATCTGTGTATACAAGAATTGCCTGTTTTGCTTCCATCCCAGTATTGCATTTAAGACCCTTTCTACCTTCTCTGACAACATTTTATGTGCTGAATACTACATTAATTAAGAGGGAAAGAATGGACACATCCATGATGACCATTTGGCTAAATCTGCATCTAATTTGTCTAAATTTTCACATAATTTAAACAGTTCCCTTGTCCATGATTTAAGTGCCGCATGTAATGCCAGTGTATTAGTGTGTTCAAAGCCAAAAATATATTCTTCACAAAACTGGTGCTGATGTTCTCTACCTATAATCCCACCATTTTTCTGGAAGCCAGCTGTCTAGAATGTTCTTCTGCCCTTATCTCTCTTCTTCCCTGCCTGCCAACCACTCCTTGTCCCAATGTCTCTCCGTGCCCGTTCCAGTCACAGACCAGGTGCTGCTCTGTCTACCGTGCTAACCTCTCCTGCATTCATTCCCCTGTCTCTATATCCGTTGTCATTATCCTAGCCAGGCCTGTCAATTTTGGAGCCGAAAAGAACCACCTAGTCCAAGCCTTTGCTTTATAATGGTAAAAATAACCTAAAGAATGAAGTTCATGGTCCTGGCTTTAGGACTATAGCTTGGATATGACCATGCCAACACTTCTCTTCAGACCTATACACTGTTGCACAGCCAGTCTCTCTCTCCAGCTCAATACATCTCACAGATTCCAGGCTATTCTTTCTGAGTCACTGCTACTAGACTACTTCTCAGCTCAAGTGCCTTCAATGGTACTCCATTGCCTCCAGAATAAAATTCAAACTTCTAGACTTACCATTCAATAGCTAGGTCCACTTTCTTCCCAATCCTATCTTTTTTTTTTTTTTTGTGTTGGAGTCTCACTCTGTTGCCCAGACTGGAGTGCAGTGGCCGCTTCCGGCCACGGCAGCCTCGACCTGCTGGGCTTCGGAGATCCTTCCGCCTCAGCCTTCCAAGTAGCCGGAATTACAGGCGTGTGCTACCACGCCCGGCTAATTTTTTTGATTTATTGTAGAGATGAGGTCTCGCCTGCCCAGGCGGGTCTCGAACCCGCGGGCTCAGGCAATCCACTCACCTCAGCCTCCCAAAGGCGCGGGATTACAGGCTGAGCCTCCGAGCCCGGCTTCAATCCTATCTTTTATAAACACTTTGCAATCAAGTTAACTAGCCTGTTCATCCCCAAGTAC
>CAUYQG010201996.1:0-24747 GCA_963574415.1 Tarsius wallacei | reverse complement strand
CATAGTGGTTACCATCAGGGTCCAGATACTGATTACAGCAAACTAAAGGTAATACATAGATAACATTGCTTTAAAAGTGTATACAATTTTTGGCACTCCCTGTCGTGTGGTTGCCACTAGCTACATGTGACTACTGAAGAGGTAGTTTATTTTATTTTATCTAGATTAATTTAAACTTAAATTTAAAAATTAAAACAGTGTAGAATATTTTTCCATTAAACACAACTTTATTGTTTTAGTAGGACTACACTTCATATTAATGACTGTATCATGAAAGACATTATTATTGTATTGAAGTGGGCATGTTGGTTACATGCCTTATTTCTAATATAAACACAAAACAAGTAAATGGACCTAATCAGTATCAATCACTTAAATCCTTCATTTATCTAGTCAGTATCAATGAACTAATTCAGTCTGAATACGTTTTTTTTCTCTGCATGGATACATACAACCATGTAATGTGCTTGATTCTTTTGTGCAAAGAGCATGAATTACAGGATTTGAATTTATAACTTTAGCTAGCTATAAAATGACTTGGATTCTTGTGCAAAAAAATCGTGTTTTTTTTTTAATGGAGACATGGTGAAAGAAATTATTGTTTATTTTAGTTATGGCAATTTTGGTAGAAAAATAAAAAATTATAAGAAAAAGATACATATGACAAAAAGTGAAAGATTTTCAATTAAGCCACCAAACAATTTTCCATAGGACATTAGGCCTTTATAATAATAGCAAAGATCAATTGATTCAAAACTTGGAAAGTAGCAAATATTTTTTCTTCATCTTTAGACAAGTTGTGCAACATGAGGCATCCTCCTATAAATACTTTGTGCATATTTATCTTAAAGAACTTCCATATCTATAAAGAAAAGTCAATTCATGGCCTAAAAATCAAGCTTGTAGCACAGATATTTCTGAATACCTTAAATTTGTCACAGAATTTTACATAAGCAAAAATTGCTCCACATATGTAAAATAAAATCAAAATTTACTGAAAATTTAAAACAAAAAGCTGATGTTTTCCTTACTGATTCATTATACTGTATTATCTATTATTGAAAATATTTGTGCTCAGTTTCCTGAAGCAGATACTTTAAGAAGTGTCATGGATATAATTGTTAAAATAATTTAGTGTATGCTCATGAATGTTATGAATTATGACTATTTCTTAAAATTGTTGAATGAAAGAAGACAATACATTTAATGATTTTTCATTCTTTGCCAATTTTCATTGGTTGAGTCATAAAAGAGTTTTATAAATATTTAATTCCAATTGAAGATATTCTTCAAACAGAAGGAATGCTTTCTATATATTCAATAATCAAAGACAAAAATGGCTATTATTAAAAAGTCAAAAAACAACAGGTGTTAGTGAGGCTATGGTGAAAAAGGAGTTCATCTATACTGTTGGTGGGAATGTAAGCTAGTTTGACCTTTGTAGAAAGCAGTGTGGCATTTTCTCAAAGATCTAAAAATCAAGCTACCATATAACCCACCAATCCCACTTCTGGGGATATACTCAGAGAAAATAAATTGCTTTACCAAAAAGACACCTGCACACGTGTTCATTCCAGTACTATTCACAATACCAAAAATGTGGAACCAACCCATGTGTCCATTGAAAGTGAACTGGCTGAAGAAAATGTGGTACATATACACAATGGAATACTATGCAGCCATAAAGAAAAACAAAATCATGTCTTTTGCAGCAACATGGATGCATCATTCTAAGTGAACTATCACAGAAGCAAAAAACTGAATACCAGTGTTCTCACTCATAAGTGGGCCCTAAACATTGGGCACACAAGCATAAAGGTAAGAACAACAAATGTAGGGCGCTGCTAAAAGAAGGAGAGAGGGAGGAAAGATAAGGGGCACACAACCACCCATTGGGTACCACAACTAGGGTGAAGAGACAATTTACTTAAGTACTAAATCCTCACATGTGCCCCAAAACACTAAAGTAGAATTTTAAAAATGAAAAAAAGGCAATGATTTATGCTTTTTCACTAATATCACACTAAATGAGATAAATTTGAAACTCCAAGGAAAGGAAAATCTATACTAACTAGATAGATATGAGAACTCATGTTGAAACTTCTTATAATACAAATCAATGATAATGGTTTTACATATTTTTCTAATATGTATCAATACACATGACAACATTGTATAAATTGTGTGCAAAACTACAAGATAAATTTTAAGAGTGTTTTGTTAATATTAATACATTTAGAGTTGGCTTTCAATTTATGGAGTACATCCTTTGAATTACATGCTATTAATAGTGAGTTGACACAAGAGTTTGTGAGTTTACTTAATTTGGAGAAATATAGTTTTAAAATAAATATGCTTTGTCTTTAAGGACAAATTCTTCTAGAAACATTGAACAACTTTTGTGAATGTGAATGCAAATATTACAAAAGTTATTTTTGGAAAACCAATAGATCAAAGAAGAAATCACAAAGGAAATCAGAAAATATCTTAAGACAAAATATCTTGAGAAAAAAAGCACAATACAAACAAAACTTATAGAATGCTGAAAAGAGTGCTCAGAGGAAAATTTATAGCTGTAAATACTTATATTAAAAAAGAAGAAAGTCCTCAAGTCAACAATATAAATTTATACCTTAAAAAATTGGAAAAATAAAGGCAAACTAAACCCAAATCTAGAAAAAAGAAGAAAGTGATAATAAAGCAAAGTCAATGAACTAGAGAAAAAAGAAAAAACAAAACACAATAGATTAAAATCAGCAAAACCAAAAGTTGGTTCTTTGAACAACAAAAGTGACAAAAGAGAGAAGATTGAAATAACTAAAATCAACAATGAAAGAGAAGACATTATGACATACTTTACAGAAATGAAAGGGATATTAGAGAATATATAAACAATTGTATGCCAACAAATTAGATAACCTCAATGAAATGGATAAGTTTCTAGAAACGCATGTTATCAAGACTGAATCATGAAGAAATAGAAAACATGAACAGAAGTATAACTAGTAAAGACACTGAATCTTAATTCTAAAAATCTCCCAATGAAGAAAGTTCAGGACCAGATGGCATCACTGGAAAATTGCACCAAACATTTAAAGGAGAATTAAGACCAGTCCTCCATAAACTCTTCCAAAAGTTGAAGAGAAGAGAACAATTTTCAAACTCATTCTATGAGGCCAGCATGATTCTGATACCAAAGCCAGACAGTGACTACAAGAAAAGAAAACTATAGACTAACATCCTGATGAATAATGAGTGATATAAAAAACCCTCAACAAAACACTAATAAAAACAGAATTCAACAGCACATTAAAAGGATTACAAATCATTACCAAATGGGATTTGATCATAGAATGGAAGAACGGTTCAGCATATGAAAATCAATCAATGTAGTACACTCCATTAACAGAATAAAGGAGGAGAAACATGTGATCATCTCAACAGATGCAGAAAAAGGATTATGACAAAAATTCAACATTTTTCATGATAAAATACTCAACAAACTAGCAATAGAAGGAAACTGGCTCGGCATAATAAAAGCCATATTTGAAAAGCCCAGTTGACATCATACTCAATGGAGAAAGGCTGTAAGCTCTCCCTCTAAGCTTAGTAACAAGGCAAGGATGCCCTCTCTCACCACTACTATCCAACATAGTCTTGAAAATCCCAGCCTAGCCGGGCTTGGTGGCTCAGCCTGTAATACTATGCTTTGGGAGGCTGAGGTGAGTGGATTGCCTGAGCCCATGGGTTCGAGACCCACCTGGGCAATTTGGCAAGACTTCATCTCTACAATAAATCAAAAAATTAGCCAGGCATGGTAGTGCACGCCTGTAGTTCCAGCTACTTAGGAGGCTGAGATGGAAGGATAGCCAGAGCCCAGCAGGTCGAGGCTGCGGTGGCCGGGAGCGTGCCACTGCACTCCAGTCTGGGTGACAGAGTGAGACTCCAACTCAAAATAAAAAAAAAAAAAGAAAATCCCAGTCAGAGTAACTATAAAAGAAATAGTAGTAAAAAGCCATTCAAATCTGAAAAGAAGTTGTGCATGTTTGCAGATGATGTGATCATATATGTATAAAACTCTAAGAATCCACTAAAAAAATGTTAACAACTAATAATTTCAGCAAAGTTTCTGGATGCAAAATTAACACCAAAAAAATCCATTGCAGTTCTGTTCACTAATAATTATCCAACCAGAAAAAAATAAGAAAACAGTCCCATTTAATATGGCATCGGATAAGATAAAATACTTAGGAATAAATCTAACAGAGAGGATGAAAGACTTGAACACATTGCTAAAACAAATAAAAGGAGATAAAAATAAATGAACAAACATCTGTGCTCATGGATTAGAAGATTCAATATCATTGAAATGTCCATACAGATTCAATGCAGTTTCTATCAAAATCACAGTGGCATTTTCTGCAGAAAGAGGAAAAAAAAACCCCTAAAATTCATATGAAATCTAAAGGGACCTCAAATAGCCAAAACAATCTTGAAAAAGAAGAGCAAAGTTGGAGGACTTACACTTCCTAATTTCAAAACATACTGCAAAGCAACAGTAATCAGGACAGTGTGGCACTGGCATAAAGACATATATAGACCAATAGAATGGAATAGAGCACTCAGAAATAAACCCTTGTGTATACAGTCAATTTTTTTTTTAAGTCAGGTTTTTCTCTGTCAACCAAGCTAGAGTGCAGTGGTGCCATCATAGCCCACTGTAACCTCAAGTTCCTGGCTTCAAGTCATCCTTTGCCTCAGTCTCCCAAAGTGCTGGAATTACAAGTGTGAGCCACCTCACCCACCCTGGCCAAATGATCTTTGACAAGGGTTCTAAGACTATATAATGGGGAAATGACAGTCTCTTCAACAGATGGAGTTGGGAAAACTGGATATCCTTGTGCAAAAGAATGAAGTTGGACCTTTAACTTATACCCTATAAAAAATTAACTCAAAATAAAGCAAAGACCTAATAGTAAGAGCTCAAACTATAAAATTCTTAAAAGAAAACATAGGATTACTATCAGATTTGGCAATAATTTTTTGGATATGATACTCAAAGCACAGGTAACAAAAATAAAAAAGAGATACTATCAAAATTAAAAATTTCTGTGCATTGAAGAATACAATCAACATGAAGAAAAGGAAACCTATGGAATGGGAGAAAATATTTCCAAATCATTTCTGATTGGGGTTAATATCTAGAATGTGGAAAGAATTCTTACAACTCAACAACAGTTTTTAAAATTACCCAATTTAAAGACAAGTAAAGGATTTGAATATACATTTCTCCAAAGAAGATATACAAGTGGTCAAAAAGTATATGAAAGGATGCTCAGCATCACTAATGATTAGGAAAATACAAGTAAAAACCACAATGAGACACCACTTTACATCCACTAGAATGGCTACTATGAAAAAAACAAGTGTTGATAAAGATATGGAGAAATTGGAGCCCTTGTGCACTGTTAGAGGGAATGTAAAATGATGCAGCTGCTATGGAAAACAGCATGGTAGGTTCTCCAAAAAAAAAAAATTAAAAATAGAATTACCATATGATCTAGCAATTCCACTCCTGGGTATATATCCAAAATAATTGAAAGCAGGATCTCAAAAACTATTTGCACATCCATGTTCATAACAACATTATTTATAGTATTCAAAATCTGGAAGCAACTCAATGTCCATCAACAGATAAATGGTCAAACAAGATGGAATATACATATAATGAAGTATTGTTTAGCCTTAAAATGGAAGGAAGTGTGGATACACGCTACAACATGAATGAACTTTCAAAACATTAAGCTAAGTGAAATAAGTCAGTCATGAAAAGGCACATACAGTATTATTCCACTATTATTCCAGGTATCTAGAGTAGTCGAATTCATAGAAATAGGAAGTAGAATGGTGGTAGCCAAGGGCCTGGGGGAGGGGAAAAGAGAAGTTGTTCGATGGGTAGAGAGTTTCAGTTTTGCGAGATGAAAAATTTCTGGAAATGGGTCGCGCAACAGTGTAAATATACTCAAAACTACAAAACTATATACCTAAAAATAGTTAAGATGGAAGACTTTGTTATGTGTATTTTGCACAATTAAATATATTTTTGAAAATCTTCATGATTTCTTGGCAGTCAATTCTGTTATTGCACAACTTTCAGATATGTGTGGAATGACTGGAGTCGGGGAATCTAGTTTTCCAAGTTGTAAATTTTATAAAATGTAAATATAGTTCAAGAATTTCTGACAAAAAATTTATTGTCTAAATTGAGGTAGACTATAACATCCATACCAGATTTCAAAAGGTATAAATAAGGATGTATAACATCTCATTAATCATTTTTGTATTGATTACATGCTGAAGTGATAATATTTTGGATATATTGTGTTAAATAGCATACATCATTACAAATAATTTCAACTGTTTCTTTTGGCTTTTTTATGTGTGGCTATAAAAATTTAAAAGTACAAATGTGACTCATGTTATATTTCTGGCAGATAGTTTCTAAGAATAATCACCTGAAAGATGGGAGAAAAGTGAAATAAGCTAAAGTATTGAAAGATTTTTGGGGCAGGGAGGGGGGATTGGCAGTCGTGGGAATCTGCCTGGGGAAGGGGGAGGGTACGCCTCATCAACAAGAGTACCTGAGTAATGAACATTTGTATACCTAACCCTGAATTGTACGCCACATCTTTAAAATAAAAAAATTAAAAGTTAAAAAAAGAAAGATTTTTGCAATGATTCAGAGAAGGGTAGAGGTATTGATTAGCTAGGTTTTTCTTAGTTATGTATCTATCATAAAAGTTGAATATATAATTGCAAAATAAGTAGAATGGATATAAATAGAATGAAGAAAATTCAATGAGCTCTTTTCAAGAGAGAAAAATAAGGAAAAGCAAAGAAAGTTCAAACAGCTCAACGGAAGACAGAAAAGGAATCTATAACAAACTAAGAAAAATCCTGGTAGAGAGCAATTGCCAACTAGGAAAGTCTAAATAATTCCAAATATATCATTAATCCATAATAAATATAGGAAGATTAAATGTATCTGTTAGAAGATAAAGACAGATTTTCACACCGGATTGAAAATGAATTTTAAAATGCAGCTATATGCTGTTTACAAGAGATATACTTAAAATATAAGGGCAGAGAGAAGTTCAATGTAATTTTCTGGACAAATATTAGTCAAACAAAAGCCAGTATAGCAACATCCTTATATTAGGGTTCTTATCTGTAAGAATAGAAGCCTTCCCAGTTATTTATGCAAAGGCATATGTATTAGAGGATATTAGCTGCTCAGGAGGTCAGAGGGTTAAGCTTGGACACTAAGCATCCAGGAACAGCACTCAATCGTATTGGGAAGCCACTAAAAATCCTTTGCAGTTTAAATCATTAAAACTTTCTTTATCAGAAAGTCTTCCACTGCTCCAGTGCCATGCTTGCCAGGAAATGAATATCTAGCTCCACCATCCTCATACGTTCCCTCGCTTTCTAAGTGAAGTCTAGAGGGCACATTGATTGCTAGAGCATGGCTCATAAAGGAGACTAGCGCAGGAGTGTGGTAGGGAGAATACAGGATGCTTGGTTAGAAAGAACTCAGAAAGCTGATAATTCCCCCACATAACAGAAGGCTATTCTGAAGTTTTAAGAGATCCAGAAAACCTGGTAATGATGAGTAATCTATTAAAATATAACATAATTCATGCAGAATAACGATAAAAATTATGAACTTATAATTTATTTCTAGTAATAAATATAAAATGTATGCAAAACTTTTATGAAGGAAATTATAACATTTTATTGAAGGATATCATGGAAAATTCAAATATAAAGATATATCTTGCTGCATAAATAAGAAGTCTCAATATTTTTAAATGTCATTTGTCCTTCAATTCACTTATAAACATATTGAAATTGCAATGAAATCCCAAAAGGCTTTTTCACTGAATCTAAGAAGTTGATTTGAAAAGTAGATTTAGAGGTCTTGGATAGCTAAAACATTTTAAAGAGATATAGGAGGAGTGTCTTGTCTTATCGGGTATCAAAAGTGTTTCTGAAGATATAACAATTAAAATAGTTTGATGTTGTTTCCAAGGTTGCACAAAGAAAAAGAAAAAATCAAGAGCCCACTTAATATATGACAGAATTGTCATTCAGATAAGAAGGGAAGGGATGGTCTATTCAACTAATAATGTTTGAACAACTGATCATCCACATGGGGAAAAACAATTACTACCTCATGCTATGAATTCCAGACGGACTAATGGTGCAATATGAAGAATTAAATTTTAAAATTTTCGCAGGATAATATAGGAGAAACATCTTCATTGTATTAGGGTAGAGAAGGATTTCTTAAATAATACACAAAAGCAGAAACCTGAAAGGAAAAGATTGATGAGCATAAACATATACATATATATCTCTATATATTAAATATATATAAAAAACACTTTATGGTGTTATATGATAAAAAGGAACTGTAAACAAGGTAAAAACACAATTATAGACTGGAAAAATATTTATAATACATTCGCCTAACAAAAGATCAGAATATCCAGAATACATAAGGAATTAACCTATGCAAATCAATATGAAAAAGATAAACAACCCAATATAAAAATGGGCAATACAGTGGGCAGGAAATTCATAGAAGACATCCAAATGGCCAAAAGATGCACAATCTCACTAGCAATCAGGGAAATGGAAAATTAAACTGTGAGATGCCCATTTGTCCCATTTTTGGCCACTAGATTGTTTAGAAATTTAGAATACTGATAGTGGGGAAAGAGTTGTAAAATCTAGAACTTTCCCATATCATCAGTGTGACTGTAAATTGTTTTGACTACTTTGAAGAGCAAATTAACAATATCATTCTGACCAAGATGGAGTCACAAAGACCAAATTTACCTCTTGCTGAAACAATTGGGAAAACAAACAAATAAACAAAAAACAAAATATAGAAAACTACAGGAGACACTGGAGACATGAGGCAGCACAGGACTGTGATCTCTGAAAGACAGAAAACATACAAGGCAACTCCTACCATCACACCTCAGCTCACTACCTTGAGAATTTCCAGCTTCTGGCCCAGGCAGAGTCTGTGCACTCCTGAATTATGTGGAAGAGATGGAGCTGGGAGTCTATGGAGAACAAGAGGCTGCAGTTTTCAGGGAACAATATAGTAGGGGAAAGCTGACGAGAATGAGAGAGTTTAAGAGATCTGGGGAGGATTCCCCCTGAATCTTCTGCTGAAGACTGCTCGATGCATTTATTTAGGAAAACTACCCAAAGCTGGGGAAAACAAGTGAAAGAATTGGTGGGAGCAATCTCTGGAGCTCACGTGCAATTGGGAATAGTTTATGTCACCAACCAGAGTGGACAAACCTCATAATTCATAGGGTATCAGGGAAAATAATCAAAAGTAATTAACAGTGGGGAAATATTAGCCCTCAACTAAAGGCTGTTCTGCTTCCATCAAACAAAGCTTGAACAAGAGTTTCAAAAAGATGAAATGGTTTCAAGTGCCTTAATTGCATCCCAGGATAGAGCTCAAGAATATTTATGGGAAGTAAAAATATCTACTGAAGTTGAAGTTGTGAATAGCCAGCAGCTCCACTGATAGGCATCTAATTCTTGCATGTGCACATGGAGATGTATACTGATTTATTGCAGTAATTGTGAAAAATTAGAAGAAACCCAAGGGTCCATCAATAGAGGGATGCATAATTAAATTGAAGTGTACTTACACAATGGGATATTATACCTCATTAACAATGGACTGAATCTATATATATCAACACACTAAAATCTCAAAACATATTGTTGAGTTAAAAAAAGAAAGCAAGTTAAAAAAATATCTGCAGGATGATACTGCTTAGGTATTTTTGCAAAATATTTCAACACAATTGCATACATTGTTACAGATACACACATAACGTTAGAAAATACATAAACATTTACATGACCAATAACTGCTAAAATGTACTAGTGCTTGCTGAAACTTAATCCTCAACATGCTAGTGTTGAGAGTGGGACATTTAAGAGGTGATTGGGTCATGAGGGCTTGGCCCTCATGAATGGATTAATTCATTCATAGATTAATGGGTTAATGACTGAGTGAGTTCATAAGTTATCACAGAAATGTGACCAGTGGCTTTATAAGAAGTAGAAGATAGACAGGAGCTACCAATCTTAGCCCCTTCACCATGTGGTGCCCTGTGTTGCCTCAAGACCCTGTAGAGAATCCCCATCAGCAAGAAGGCCCAAACCCGATGCAGCCCCTCAGTCTTGAACTTTCCAGCCTCCAGAACCATAAGAAGTAAATTTTGCTTTTCTTTCTTCGTTCCTTCCTTTCTCCTTCCTTCCTCCCTCCCTCCCTCCTTTTCTCCCTCCTTCCCTCTCCCCCCCCCCTTTCTTTCTTTCGAGTCAGAGTCTCACTCTCTTACCCAGGCTGGAGTGCAGTGGCATGATCATGGTTACCACAGCCTCAGCTTCATGGGCTCAAGCAATTCTTCCACCTGAGCCTTCCAAGTAGCTGGAACTACAGGCACATGCCACCATGCTTGGCTTATTTTTTTGATTTATTGTAGAGACGAGGTCTTGCCATGTTGCCCAAGCAGGTCTCAAACTCTCGGGCTCAGGCAATCCTCTTGCCTCAGCCTCCCAAAGTGCTGGAGTTACTGGTGTGAGCCACGGCGCCCTGCCAATTTTGCTTCTTATAAGTTACCCACTTCGTTTTATAGGCAACAGAAAACGGACTAAGACAGTGCCTGGGCATGCCAAGTGCTAAGGGACTGAAATGCATCATCTCATTCATTCCTCCCAACTTTATTTTGCAGATGGTGAAATTGAGGCACAGGGCCAGTAAACAGAGGAGCTGGGATTTAAACTTTTTTTTTCCTGACCCCTGAGTCCTGCTATCAAATTCTATGAAATTCACATATTAGAATGATACATACCAACTTTAGAATTAAATTTGATGATTGCTTCTGGACATAGGGGCAGGGCAGGCTAGGATTCGAGGTTGCTGTAATTTTTATTTCTTTAAAAAGAATCAGAGCAAATTTGACAATAGGTTAACATTGGCTAAATCTGGGTGGTGGATTCCTGAGTGTAACTTGATTTTTCTATACATTTTAATAAGTTCAAATTATCTTATATTGAAATTTTTTAATTTAAAAAATTCTTTTAGAGGAGGTGGGAACATTTGTATTGTGGTCACAGAAGCCCCCAGGGGAAGTAAAGAACAGCAGACCTGGCTCCCATCTCCTTATAAATTAAAGATTTCTCTGGGGGATTGTGATTGGCTATATTGGGGAAAACTTGCAGGAAGAACACCAGCCAGATGCAAACCTTCCTCTTTATGCCCCTATTCTCATTCCAGGAGAATGTACCAGAAATGGGTGGGAGAAAGGGTGGGTGGAAGAGCCAGAGCCAATGTGCCAGATGCAGTGGGCAGATCAAGAGAGATGTAGGAGGGGTCATTTTCAGGGAGAGCCTGTGATCTCTTAATGGGCCACCCTGTCACTGTGGGGAGGACAGCAGGCTTCAGGGGGATGTCCTGCACTGTTCCAAGGCCACCACATTGGGGACGAAGGTCCTTCCTTCCCCTGATGCACGTAAAGGAACTACATCCAGATCTGCATCCAGATCAGCCATGATAGTTCCCCATGGCCCCTTACACACACAGGACTTGCCCATTTTCAACAGGGGCCCTGTGAGGCCAGGGCAGCAGTTGAGAAGGCGTGCTGGTGATTGGGCTGCATTCTTCAGGTCTCTGTATGGCCAGCTTTTGCTTGAGGAAATCCAGAGGGTTTAAGGCTTATTACAAGAAGGTGGGACCCCAGTGAAGCAAGAAGGACATTTTCACATTAGCTAAGCAGAGGCGTTTAAATATATATATATATTAATGTGACCTGATTTTGCAGCTCCAGTCATTGAAGCTGAAGCTGGATATTTCCTTGTAAGTACGGGCAATGGGGGTTGGGTATTGATGCACACTAAGGGCCAAAGATTGCCCCTGGCAGTCAGACTGCGATCTGCACAGAGTAGCTCTGCTCTAATCTAGCCTTCTGATGAAGACCTGTCTCAGATTTCACTTGATAACTATTTGTTGAGCCTTTACCATGTGTCCTTTTATATAGATTTTCTAAGTTTCTCTGTTTCTAGGGAGGAAAGAATGGTTGAGGAAAGGGATGAACCTGAACGTGGGACGTGGGTGATGGATCACAAACAGCCATATTTGATATGCCAAGTGGAGGTACGCCTGGTGGTTATGAAAAATTGGACCTGCTATTTTCATTTAACATATGGTGATTATGGTGCTGGAGAAGTTGGAGGTGTAAGAAAAGTCCTAACAGATGGAATGGAGGATAACTGGGAACAGTTGCCTCTTTGCCACTTTTTGGACCATGCCATGATGGTAGCCAAAGAGTTGGCTGCCATATTTTGACATTTAGTCAGAAAATGTTCATGGAGAAACTTCCCACAGTAAAGGCTGTCAGACAGGTGACGTTCAAGGTGCCAGTCAACATTATTGTGTACCTACCAATTGCAGGCCCCATGCTCAGACATAAGTAACCCTAGATCCTTTGAGGGAAAAATTCTCTTAGAGGAGCTAATCCCTGTCTAAAGGAGCTGTCACAATCTAGCTGGTCTGCTCTATCCATTTTAGTTCTAAGACTCTGATAGGGTGGTTTTAGCTGGTCCCCAAGAAGTTGCAAACTATGCCTGGCTTAACGAAAGAGAGAGGGAAAGAGAGAGAGGAAAAGAAATCTCTAATTTGTTCATACTACAAGATGGAGCTCTCAGGTGAGTGTTGAAATCTGTGGATAGTATATAAACATTCACTAGGGGTAGTGATGGAGGTGTTAAGGCATCCTTGTAGGAGCTGGCTCCTTGGGATTCCCACAGGTGTCTGCCAAGGGGTTGCAGCCTAGACATGATTGACTTATGTGAGTTTATAAGGCATTTGCTTTGGCTGAAGAAGCCAGGGGTGGAAGAGAGGCACAAATATGGCTTGGAATTTCAACAGGAGAAGATATAGGAGAAGCCTCCCCACCCAGCCACTTTGGGATGGAGGCTCCTAGCAATGGCTATAGGAAGTGTTCTCTTCAAAAGTGTTTTGGAACTTGGGCACAGGATGTGCCACTTTGGCATCTTGGAGGTCTTATGCTCTGGGTGGCACAGCATTCTCTTAGAGGAGCAAAGACATCAATGAGGGCAGAACACCGGTGGCAGAAGGTGAGAGCTCTGAACAGGAAGAGCTAATCTTGAACACAAAGGAGCCTCCTCACACCACTGTGCCAGGGACCCACAGACACACTGTGTGGGGTGGGAGGCCTTCGGTGGGGGCTGCGGTCCCACAGTTAAGTTGAAGGCTGCCATACATTTGCTATTTCCCCAATTGGCTCCACAGGCTAGAAGGATAATTTTGTGGAATAAAGAAAAGAATTCAAGTGTTTC
Source organism: Tarsius wallacei (assembly GCA_963574415.1). NCBI lineage: Eukaryota > Metazoa > Chordata > Mammalia > Primates > Tarsiidae > Tarsius > Tarsius wallacei. The sequence goes on along the minus strand of CAUYQG010201996.1, from coordinate 11,286 downwards.
CTCTTTGCCATACTCAAATAAAGGGAATCTTCTGAATTGCCTTTCTCTGGGAAGTTTCATTCTGTCCAGAGTCTCCTCTGGGCTTGAAGACATCTAGAGATCTGAGACACCCTCTTCTAAGACTGTTGTCTCTCTGGCTAAAATTATCCAGGAGCACAGCAAGCAGGCTTCAGAGCCAAAGAACCCTGACTTCAAATCCCAGCCATACTTTTTTTCTTGCTATTCAGATTTGCACAAAGTTTTTACCTTATCTGAGCCTCAGTTTTCTCATCTATAAAGTGGGGACATCCTGATCAAAGTACAGGAGTAAGGATCAAATGAGACGATGGATGCAAAATATGCAGCCAAGTGACTGACACACAGTAAGTGCTTAATAAGTGCTGATTCCCTTTCTGTTCCCCTTTACTTAGTTGGAGAAAAGCAACCACATCAGCTAAAGGGAGTGGTAACATCGTTTCCTCCCTTGTAAAACTGGTGGGCTCAAAGAGCCATGGAGAGAGTTCCTTGAGACAACATCTATCAGGTTAGTGAGAGCACAATGGGTGGCCATAAGCACCCAAAACACAATGGCTGCTGTTACTTTGTAAGAATAGAACTCACTACACATTCCTGGTCTGGTCATGGGCCCCAGATTCCAGGCCTCCCTTGTGTGGGACAATGGCTGGGCCTGACACCATACCCCTGCCTGTGGTCCCAGGATGCCCCAAGTCTCTTCTGTAGCTTTGGTGTCCTTTGATTTTCCTTTGATTCCAACGCGACTGTTTCCAGACAGGGCTCCTCTCAGCCAGCTGCCCCCAGGCTGGCAGCGTTGAAGCCTGCATTTGTCAAGTGGCAGCTTTAATGAAAAACGAGGCATAGACTCACATACATTAGGAAGTAACTGAACTTTCTTGGCTACATCACACCACAAAAACCAGTTCTGCGCAGCCAAGCTCAGCAAGATTGATTTCCTTAAGTCCTTCATCTCTCTCTGATATTTTATCTTAGAAAGTCAATAGTGGGGGTGTCGCCATCTAAACAGCACTCGCTCCTGTCCACACATTGTTGAATGGGAGTCTGGGAAATTTCTCCCATCTACTCCTTTACTTGGTCATCAGAAGCCAGCATCTCTGTTGCCTTAGTGCAAAGAAGATGAAGCTTGAGGAGCCAGCTAGCCTGGGATGCAATATATATATCCAACATATATAGATCCGAGCATGAGATCAACTTTGGGCCCCAAGAACTGTCTAGGAGGGAAACAGAAGTCAGATCTTGGTGCATCACTCTCCTATAGCAGCTCTCCTATAGCTGAGAAAGTGTTTAGGTTCAGCTTGGGGGTGGGAGGAGGTGGAGTGGAACATGGCAGATTTACACCTCCCTGGAGGCTGTATAGGGGCAGAGTTGGAGCAGTTTGTTTGGTCACCCAGAGGAGCCAGATCCCTAGGGAACAACACATTAATCTATGGAAGACCAAGTGTAGACCAGCTATGCTTTGTTAATTTGTTATTGAAGAGCCATGACCAGTGATGGGGGTAGGTGTGCTCGGGAGGTAAATTACAAGTCAGATCAGAAGGATGCCTGGTGGGTGGGAAATTAGAACAAAGAGAAAGAGAACAGGATCTTCTTGTGAAATTGTTTGTCTAGGCTGTAATAAGAATTCAGAATGTTTTCTTTTGCCTTTTCCTTTCTCCCTTCTTCCTTCCCTTCCTTTCTTCCTCTCTTCGTTGAGAAATTGATGGTTTTTTTTATCAGGTGCTTGATCCTTATCAGGCACTGGAAATATACAGATAACCATGTCTATCCCTAGAAGCTCACATGCAATCTAAAGGGAAGACAGAGAAGTAAACAGAGAGTATAGAATGCAAGTGGTAACAACCGTTTCTTCCCTTGTAAACCAGGTGGGCTCAAAGGGCCATGGAGAGGATTCACTGAGACGATGTCTATCAGGTTAGTGAGAGTTTGGTGGGTGACCATAACAACCCAATACACACTTGCTGCTGTTGCTTTTATTTCTCATCTCCTTACTGTTGGTGAACACATAGCAGGGGAGAGATGGATCCTCCAGGAAGTCGGTGAAGGGTTTTTATCAGGAGCATGGAAGGATGAGTGGGGCATGGAGGGACTAGACAGGAAGCTGGATGCTTGACACTGTCTTCAGTGAATGACAAGAGACAGGAGGTAGAAGAGGGAAAGGGGCACAGATAGGAATAAGACCAGTCATACTGAAAAGGGATAGTGTGGACTCTGAAGGAACAATGTACACTCTTATTGTAATTTATTTTTTTTTTTAGCTTAAGGTAATTGAAATTTATTCTTTGTACCCAGTGCATGGTCATTTGTGTTGCAAGTTATTCATCCTTAGGGACTAAATTTCATTCATTCATTCAACAAATATTTTAATGTGTGCTTATGCTTTATGTCAGTTCTGGAGACTAGAAGCCCAAAATCAAGTTGTCAGCTAGGTTGTGCTCCCTTTGGAAGCTCTAGGGGAGAACCTTCCTTGCCTCTTCCGAGTTCTGGCAATTCCATGTGTTCTTTGGTTTGTGACTGCATAAGTCCAATCCCTGCCTCGGTTTTCACATGGCCTTTCTTCTTCTTTCTTTTAGAAGAACATTTGTCGTTGGATTTGAAGCCCACCCAGTTAATCCAGGATGATCTCATATTGAGATTCTTAATTACATTCACAAAACTCTTCATTCATTTATTTTATTTATTATTATTATTTTTTACATTTAATTTTTATTTTAAAGATGTAGGGTACAATCCAGGGTTAGGTATACAAATGTTCATTATGCAGGTATCCTTGTTGATGAGGTGTGCCCCTTCCTCTCCTGGCAGTTTCCCTCAACTGCCAATCCCATTCGGGCTCCCCTGGCAGTTTCCCATTACTGCCAACCCCTTTCTTCAATGGACATTTTTAAACAGTGAACATACAACTGGGCATTTAGAAAGCTAACACTGATGGTAGCACATGTCATAGTTGAGACACATTAGGGAGCACTTTCAATAGGGCAAAGTATGAGATAAGGAGGTCCTACCCCAAGATTGTGTAAATAAAGATGGGAAAGAGAGGCTAGATTGGTGAGATAGTGAGGAACCAGAATAGTCAGAAAGGGACTATTGATTCAAGTCTGGATGCGGAAGGAGGAGGAATGGTTGGGTGTACTTCTTGGAATACTTAGACGGATGGTGGTCTCATTCTCCTAAGCTAGACACGGAAGGAGGAAGAGGAAGTGTAAGAGGGAAACAATTTGGGCCAGGATATGGATGCTTTGTGGGACATCCAATTGGCAATGGGATGAGCTGCCTTGGGGCTTGTCAGTAAGGGCCACAAGAAGTCCTGATCACATAAGGAAATATACAGAGAAGGTGAGGGGCAGGCAAATAGCAGGGAAGAAGATAACCCTGGCTGGGAGACTGAGGAAGGAGTAATGTGGACAGGCAAGGAAGTAGGACCAGAGGGCAGGTGTGATTGCCTGCATTCAATAACACAAAGGGGCAAATGGAATGAGGATTAAAAAGAGGGGACACTTGACGTGTGGGGTGCTGCTTTTCAGACAGTTCTCATTCCCGGGTAGATATGGGCAAGAACCGGTGACCCATCCAACTTCAGTTTTCTGAAATTCTTTACTGAAATTCAAAACTTTTGTTGACTACTGTATATCTCCGTTGGCTGGCCTCATAGGTGTTTAAAAGAAGACTGAACAATGAGATCTTACCATTTCCAGCCTGACAGCTTATCTTCCTTCAGACCTGTTATTAAGATTTCAGAAGCTTCTTCATCCATCCAGGAGCACACTGATATCGCTTTAGCGGACGGTTTCCATGGAAACTAATCTCTTCGATTTGTTAATCATTTCTCTCAGTGCTAATGCCAGCAAGTGACCGGTTCTAACCCTGTTTCCCCACTCTGGCCCTGGTCTATGTGGATTAGGGTGGGGGCGGGGTTGCTACTCCCCCCTGAATGTGAAGTTGGCCATCTCTTCTAGACTATGCGTATGGCTCTGTGGAGCAGAGAGAAAATGGTCTCCAGCTAGACATCATCTAAGAAGGCAGCCTGGTTTTAAATCCTGGCCACCCCATCTTTGGCACATGGAATGTTTGGCAAGTTAGTTAAATGCTCCAAACTTCTATGTCTTCATTTGTAAAATGGAGAAAAATTTTAACTCACAGAGATATTAGAGGGATTAAATGAGGCGAGATATTAAAAAGTAGGGCAGCGACTGACAACTTGCAATTGTTGGGACTGGCATTGTTACTGTTCTAGGAATGGTTAACTTTTGAAGGAGGCAGTTGATCTCATTCCCAGTCTCTTTCTGAGGCTTCTTGTTTCGGGACTTACTAAGGGTTTTACTTTACAACAGGGAGGAGGGACAGAAAGCCACATACATTTGCATAGGGCTGTGATTATAAATACTATAAGGGATAATAAGCCTTAGACAGGTTTTAAAAGTGAACATGTAGTCTGGGTCTGTTTCCTGTTCAAGGAAGAAGAGTATCACATTCTCCTGCTTCCTCTCTGCCCTACCCAGAGATCTAAGGGTTAGGCATCCTCCCGCCCTCTTTTTTTTTTTTTTTTTTGTGTTGGAGTGTCACTCCGTCGCCCAGGCTGGAGTGCAGTGGCACGCTCACGGCCACCACAGCCTTGACCTGCTGGGCTCCGGCGATCCTTCCGCCTCAGCCTTCCAAGTGGCTGGAACAACAGGCGCGTGCTATCACACCTGGCTAATTTTTTATTTATTGTAGAGAAGATGTCTCACCAAGTTGTCCGGGCAGGTCTTGAACCCGCAGGCTCAGGCCATCCACTCGCCTCAGCCTCCCAAAGTACTGGAATTACAGGCTGAGGCACCAAGCCCGGGCAACCTCCCTTCCTCTTTCCCTTCTTCCCTTCCTCCCTCCCTCCTTCCCTTCCTCCTCCTTTCCCTTCCTCTTTTACTTTCTCTCTCTAGGTATCTGTTATAGAGAATTTAGGGTGATCACTGGCCCATCATACATGTTGGGTTGAGTAACATTGTAGGGTGTTTTTGTTTGTTTGTTTCTGTTTCTTTCTGAGACTGAACGATTGATAACTGACTGACTATTCTTCGGTAAATTCTTTGATCTTGTCTTTTGCCCAATTCACATGCTATTTAGGGTGTTTGTTTCTTTTTGGTAATAATATTTTTGCGGATTCAAGACCAGCCCGGGCATTTTGGCAAGACCTCGTCTCTACAATAAATCAAAAATTAGCCGGGTGCAGTAATGCACGCCTGTCGTTCTGGCAACTTGGAAGACTGAGGTGGAAGGATCGCCTGAGCCCAGCAGGTTGACGCTGGGGTGACCATGAGCATGCCGTTGCACTCCAGCCTGGATGACAGAGTAAGACTCCAACTCAAAATAATAATAATAATAATAACAACAACAACAATAATAATAATTTTGGTTGTTGTTTTAGTAAGAATATCATCTTATATATTTTTCAAACATTTTCCCTGTTTGCTTTTAAATGGGAAATATACACATATGTACAAAACGCAAATCCTTCAAAAGGGTTCATGGTGAAACAAAAGGCTCTCTCCATCCCTTGCCCCCCCACCCCACCCATTGTCCCCCTCCAGGGGCAACCCCAGGCATACCCTGGGAATATTGCTGGCTTGTTTCCTGACCTCCACAATAAAGTGAAAGTCAAAATTAAAGCAAGTCACATGATTTTTTTTGGTTTCCCAGTGCATATAAAAGTTATGTTTATGGTATGCTTTAGTCTTTTAAGTATGCCATAACATCGTTTCTAAAAATGCACATACCTTAATTAAAAATATTTTATTACTAAAAAATGCTAACAATCTTCTGAGCCTTCGGCAAGTCATAAACTTTTTGCTGGTAGAGGGTCTTGCCTCAATGTTGATGGCTGCTGACGGATCGGGGTGGTGGTAGCTGAAGGTTTAGGTGGCTGTGGCAATTTCTCAAAATAAGATAACACTGAAGTTTGCTACATCGATGGACTCTTCTTCCATGAAAGATTTCTCTGTAGCATGCCATGCTGTTTGATAGCATTTTACCTGGATTAGAGTTGCTTTTCAAAATTGGGGTCAATCCTCTGAAACCCTGCTGCTGCTTTACCAGCATTCTAAGTCCTTTGGTGTCATTTCAACTGTGTTCACATCATCTTCCCCAGGAGTAGATTCCACCTTAAGAAACCACTTTCTTTGCTCATCCATAAGAAGCAACTCCACCCACAAGAAACAACTCCTTATCTGTTCCGGTTTTATCATGAGATTGTAGCCATTCTGTCCCTTTCAGGCTCCACTTCTAATTCTAACTCTCTTGCTATTTCCACCACATCTGCAGTAACTGCCTCCACTGAAGTCTTAAACTCCTCAAAATTAATGAGGGCTGGAATCAACATCTTCCAAGCCTCTACTAATGTTGATATTTTGACGTTCTCCCATGAGTTATAAATGTTTTTTAATGGCATCTAGGAGGGCGAATTCTTTCCAGAATATTTTCAATTTATTTTGCCCAAATCCAACAGAAGAATCACTAACTATGGCGACTATAGCCTTATGAAATGTATTTTTTCAATAATAAGCCTTGAGCATAGAAACGACTCCTTGATCCGTGGGCTGCAGAATGAATGCTGTGTTAGCAGGTATGAAAACAACATTCATCTCCTTGTCCATCTCCATTAGAACTCTTGAGTGACCAGGTGCATTGTCAGTGAGCAGAAATATTTCGAAAGGAGTCTTTTTTTTCCTGAGTAGTAGGTTTCAATGATAGACTTGAAATATTCTGTAAACCGTGTTGTCATCCAGGCTTTGTTGTTCCATATATAGAGCACAGAAGAGTAGACTTAGCATAAGTCTTAGTGACCCCAGGATTTTCAGAATGATAAATGAGCATTGGCTTCAACTTAAAGTCACCAGCTGCATTAGCCCTTAACAAGAAAGTCAGTCTGTCCTCTGAAGCTTTGAATTCAGGTATTATTGACTTCTCCTCTCTAGTTATGAAAGTTCTCTATGGTAGGCATCTACTTCCATCAGAAGGCTGTTTCATCTACGTTGAAAATCTGTTGTTTTGTGTAGCCAACTTCATCAATTATCTTGGCTAGATCTTCTAGATAACTCACTATAGCTTCTGCATCAGCACTTGCTGCTTTACTTTGTACTTTTATGTCTTAGAGATGTCTACTTTCCTTAAACCTCATACACCAACCTCAGCAATCTTCCAGCTTTTCTGTTGCAGCTTCCTCACCTCGTTCAGCCTTCCTAGAATTTAAGAGAGCTAGGGCTTTGCTCTGGATTAGGCTTTGGCTTAAAATAATTTTGTGGCTAGTTTGATCTTCTATCCAGACCACGAAAACTTTCTCCACATCAGCAAAAAGGCTGCCTTCTTATCATTCATGTGTTCACTGGAGTAACACTTTTAATATCTCCCAAGAACTTTCCTTTTGTATTCACAGCTTGGTTAACTGTTTGGCATCAGAGGGTCTAACTTTTGTTTCAACCTTTGACATGCTTCCCTCACTAGACTTAATCATTGCTAGCTTTTGATTTAGGGTAAGAGATGTGCACAACTTTTCCTTTCACTTGAACACTTAGAGGTCATTGTAGGGCCATTAATTGGCCTAATTTCAATATTGTTGTGTCTCAGGGAATAGGGAGTCCTGAGGAGAGAGAGAGATGAAAGAACAACGGGGTCAGTGGAGCAATCAGCACAAACAAATGTAAGTTTAAATTGATTAAGTTTAAATTGCCATGGAGCCTCAAACAATTGCAATACTAACATAAAAAGATCACTGATTATTTAAAAAGAGTAAAAAAGGTGACTGATTACAAATCACCATAATGGATATAATAGTAATGAAAAAGCTTGAAATATTATGAGACTTACTAAAATATGACATAGACACAAAGTGAGCCCATGCTGTTGGATAAATGGTGCCAACCGACTTGGCTGTATCCGGGGTCGTCACTGAAGGAAACCATAATATTTCTCCTCAAAATATGGAGGATTTTAAAGTTAAAGACACTGAAAATGCAGAGGAACACCCTGCCTCAGCCACTACTTGCCTGAAGGCAGGACGTAAATCCTTCCTCACTGGAGACAGCACTTGCTTACAGGCCCAGAGAAAGACCAGCAGGCACCAAAGGCGTCTGGGAATAGATTTTACCATCTTCTCATCTTTTAAATGACTAGAATTGCTCTCTCCCTTGTCTTGGCATTTCATAAGACTTATGGCTCTTTGTTAAAATACTATTTAAGCAAGTCCCCTAAGCCACTGTCTTGAGAAAGAAATACTTTTGAACTGAGGCCTCTCCTGTGTAATGGGTAGAGCATAAGTTAATAAACTTCAGCTTGTTTTTCTTTTGTTCATTGGACTTGTGTTTTCAGGAGAGTGTTTCAACTAAAAATCTAAAAAGGGAAAGAAAATAAATCATGTTTTCTCCCTTACACCACAAACCTTCAACTTGTAAAAAACACAGTATCTGAGATGAACAATAAAGCAAAGTGCAATAAAAATAAAATCTGTATTTGACACCAGAATCCTGTGTAACCTTCCCAAGATGCTGCATTCATACACAGATTATATAAATATACACATGTGTATATAAATGTGTATATTTATACATATGGTAACTTATACACATTTGTTTACATCTAGCTTTTTTCTTTAATAAATATCTTGCATATCATTTCCTATCAATTTTTACAGAACTGCTTCATTATTTACAAGGTATGCATACTTTTCCATTCTATGGTTACAACTTGATTTATTTAACCAGTCACATATTGATAAACATTTAGATTGTTTCTAATATTTTAATACATGAATTTATGTGTAGAATAAATAACCTAGATGTGGAATAATTAAGTTAAAGATTGATAGATATGGTCAAATTAACTTCTGTAGAGGTGATACCAATTTATACTCTCTACAGAAGTGTTAGAATACCTGTTTCTACACTGTTTTCCAAAGCAGAATTTTATCAGTCTTCTTGATGTTTATCAACCTGAGAGCTTTAAAACATCTCAGTATAGTTCTAATTACATTATTCTTGTTATGAATGAGGTTGTTATGTTTTCATAGGTAAAAAGTCATTTATTTTTCTTTTTTTGCGAAATATTTCTTCATATACTTTGCCCATTATCCTATTAAAGTGTTCCTCTTATTGATTTGTACAGTTCTTCACATATATTGGTGAATTTACTCATTTGAAAATGGAAATATATCTCAATGGAAACAAATGGAAAAACTGAAAATATTTCTTCATAGTTTGTTATTTGTCTTTTTTAATGGTCTTTTTGTCATTCAGAAAACTTTTTATATCTTAGTAATTACACTGATCCATATTTTCCTCTCATGACTTTTGGGTTTTGTGTTATAGCTAGAAAGATATCTTTTGTTCTCTGAATTTATTTTTTTAAAAAACTCCCATTTTTTTGGTGCTGAATGATTTATATCTATATATCTGATCTGATTTGAATTTGTTTGGTGTAAGGGGGTAAATTATTACTGCAATTTTATTTCTTTTCCAGATGACTAATATTTATCCTGATTGTTAAATAACCTCTTTCCTCCACTTCTTTTAGATAATATTTTTATCATATGCTAAATTTTTGAATGAACTTGTGTCAATTTCTGTACACTATATTAGTTACTCTGATCTGTCTGGGGATTCATGCCTCAGTACCATACATTTTTACTTACTTTAGCTTAATTATATATATATATATTTTAAGTGGAGTCTTACTTCTCCCAGGCTGGAGTGCAGTGGCATGCTCACAACCACCCCAGTGTCGACCTGCTGGGCTCCAGTCATCTTTCTGCCTCAGTCTTCCAAGTAGTCAGAACTACAGGCACACGCTACCACCCTCAGCTAATTTTTTCATTTATTGTAGATACGAGGTCTCCCTATGTTGCCTAGGCTGGTCTCGAACCTGAAGGCTCAGGCATTCCACTCGCCTCGCCCTCCCAAAGTGTGGGGTTACAGGCTTGAGCCACCACATCCGGCCAACAACATATTTTAATATCTGGCAGAGCTTATCTTTTCTCATTACAATTTCATTTCAATTTTTTTCTAGCTATATTTGCATGCTAATATTTCCAAACAAAACTTAGAATAATTTTTTAAAATATGCAATATATAATGCAATTTTTCATTTATATGCGTGTGTGTATATATATATATATCAGGGTGAGATATATATATGGGGGATGAAAAAACCAGACCACTTGTAGTATAGGCTTCCCCTGCTAGCTAAGTGTTGGGTTTTTTTTGTTCATTGGATGTTTGTTTTCAGGAGAGTGTCTCAACTAAGAACCTAAAAAGGGAAAGAAAAGAAATCATGTTTTTTCCCTTACACCACAAACCTTCAATTTTTAAAGAATGCAGTATCTGAGATGAGCAATAAAGCAAAACACAATAAAAATAAATAATAAACCATCAGCATCAGCATACCAGTTAGTGTTGTTGTGAGAGGCTGTGTTTGGCTTCAGTGAATTTCTTTTTGGGAGATTCTTTCAACGTGTTTGTCCATTTCATGATGGGTGACTACCTACATCACATTGAGTGTTCAGCAGTTTTTGACCAAAAACAACATAATCTCTGCGACTCCCCCCGACCCCGCTTTTCACCCAATCTCACCCTGATCAACTATTTTTTTGTTTCCCCAGTGAAAAGAGTCCTCAAAGGGAAACATTTTGCTGATGTGAAAGAGGTGAAACAAAAAATGGCAGAAGCACTAAAAGGCATCAAAACTGATGAGCTCAGAAACTCTTGCACAGTGGAAAAAGCATTCTGATAGGTGTATTACATCAAACAAAGAGTACTTTGAAGGTGACTAAAGTTTAAGCATTTAAGAATAAATACACATTTTTAAATAAGTAAATTCTGGGTTTTTTTGGGTCCCCCTCATATATATTTAAATCAAAATCGTATTTGATACTTAAATCAAAATGGTATTATAGTAATACACTTTTTATCAATTAAAAGTGAAGATTGAAAGTAATCCCACGCCTTGGGAGGCTGAGGGACAAAACCTACATTCTGCTGCACAGAAAGTTTGTAAGACGGTGGGAAATAGGTTCCAGTGGGCTCATACACTGATAGGGGGATACTGGAATTGGCATACAGATTATGATGATGATCACAACTTCCCCCTCACTAAACCTCAAAACTGCAAAAAGTACAGCCCGCAGCTCACACTCCAACCTCAAAAGTGAACAAAGCCAGACGATCCTCATAAGGAAAAACAGAAGATTGTACAAGCGAAGCAAAACCAACCCCACCTTCCCTGAAAAACAGAATTAAAGAAGGGGAAGGAAAG
>CAUYQG010201994.1:0-44809 GCA_963574415.1 Tarsius wallacei | reverse complement strand
CTGTAATTCCGGCTCCTTGGAAGGCTGAGGCGGAAGGATCGCCGGAGCCCAGCAGGTCGAGGTTGCGGTGGCCGGGAGCGGCCACTGCACTCCAGTCTGGGCGACAGAGTGAGACTCCAACTCAAAAAAAAAAAAAAAAATTAATTGTAAAGTAGGTGGAAGAATCTGAATGACTAGATAAATGGACAAACTTCAGAAAGTGAAAGGTCAAACTCACGCTCTGAAGGACAAACTTGGCAAAAGAGGTGAAAGCAGGCAAAAAAATGTTTTGAAGACAGATTTATTTAAGCCTGCTTATTCCACTAGACTGAATTTTTTCTTACTAACAAAAAGAAAAATCAATGTATAAAATGCTTCATAATTTAAAATACATGTTCATATATACGAGCTCAGTGTTTCATTCCCCTTCTTGCTCCTAACACCTAACATCAGTTTTGGCACGGAAAAGAAAACCATTCATTGTGTGCAAAATGAGAGGAAGTGTGGCCCAGTGGAAAGAGCACGGAAGGTAGTTAAACAAAAGCCAGTGATATTGGGCAACTTACTAACGTTCCCTGAACCTGGACTCTTTTATTTATTAAATTGCGATATTACTTTCCTGCAAAGGTTGTTATGAGGATTAAACAACTCGAACACCTGATACTCAATAAATATTAGTTCCTCTTTGTATGAATAAATAAGTGAATGAATGAATGGAGATATAATTTCTGGAAGAGTTAATACAACAGAAAATTGGAAGCTTCAAAGAAAAAGGTGGGACTTGTCATAGAGGAATACACATCAGGGAATTTAGATTCAATACAATGAGAAAACATTATAGAATCATTGAGGCGTGAAGTGATTAAAATAAGCTTCCAGGTTGATTATCCCAGCAGCAGAATGTAGACTCATGTCAAGACTCACGTCAGAGAGGCACGCCCTGAACCTTCTTTGGAAATGATGAGGACTTAGACTGGGGTCATGGTTCTGGAAATGGGAAGAAGGGCCTCGACCTGAGGCTATGTGTACTACTCTGTGTTGACAAACCAAGTCACCCGCTTCTCAAGGTTCCCAGTTAGGAAGCCATAGTCGTGGCTAAAACTCTGCTCCAGGAGCAGCTTCAGATTTGCTCAAATATAAAAATGAATAACCAAATGAAGATGCCTACAAGGTATGGCCTGTGACAAAACACACAGACTTGTAAACCCTTCCACTACCCAGGCTTCCAAAAAATGATACAAAGTAATACTTCATCTTAACAAAAGAAATGCAGCACTAATGCAGAGAAAAGCATGAAAATATTGAAACTAGCACCGAAAAGGTCTCAAATCATTAAACATCTGAACATTCTGTAGTCTAAAATGTTTACATTTGAAACTCTCTCTCAAAGATCACTGTAACTAGTAACACATCACTTCTAGAAGACTCAGCTGCATTCTCAGTCTCAGTATCATTCCTCTGTCTATCACTTGGGTTGCTGAATTCTCAAAGGCAGGCTCAATCTTGCCTCTAATCTTGAAAACTGCTCGACCTTAAATAAAGGACATTAACTCTTTGAATGTACTTATTCTAGTGTCCCAAGCCAGATCTCATACCAACTTCAATATCAACAATGACAAAACGCCAATTCATCCTCTTTTAAAGAGTGCTCAGAATTTACTAGAGTATTAACTAGAGTAAAGGACAACCAGCTCGGTCAATAATGCTATCTAAGAGCAACACTACAACCTCATTTAAACACATTTCTCCAGAAAAATGTAACCAGTCAAACCTGTGGTCTCACCTTCTTTACTATTGTTCAAGGCAGGACAGGAGCAATTTTTTTTTTTGAGTTGGCGTCTCACTCTGTCGCCCAGGCTGGAGTGCAGTGGCATGCTTATGGCCACCGCAGCCTCTACCTGGTGGGCTCAGGCAATCCTTCTTCCTCTGCCTTCCAAGTAGCTGGAACTACAGGTGCGCACCACCACCCCCAGCTAATTTTTTGATTTATTGTAGAGATGAGGTCTCGCCAAGTCGCCCAGGCTGATCCCGAACCCGTGGGCTCAGGCAATTCTCTCACCTTGGCCTTCCAAAGTGCTGAGATTATAGGTGTGAGCCACCGCGCCTGGCCCTTGGAGCAGATTTCTCTCTCTCTCTCTCTCTCTCTATTTTTTTTTAATGGTGTTTCAAACAAGGATCTCTGTTCCACAGTTACCAGAACTATTCAGATAGAAGGCGAACAACTGTCAAGGCTTATAACATCACAGGATTGATAACCTCACGCTCTCCCTCCCAAAGCAGAATCCTTGCACCCATGTCCATTATAGCTAAGGGCCCAGCCTCAGCCTGAACACCACCAGGGAAGAGAAAAAACACTTCCTGCCCAGAACCCCTTTTATCAACAACTGGGGTTCTAAACCAGGCCTTCTGAAACAGCCGCTGCCTTCCAACTTTCCCCCACTGGTCCTATTTCTGCCCTCTGGAGGCAGACAAAATAACAACACTCGCCTTCCACATGATTTCCCCTCCAATGAGTTGACCGTGCCTATCATTTCCTCCCTAGAGATTCTCTTTTCCTGGATAAATGTCTCTGACATGCTGAACTCATCAAGGGTCTCTTTTTATCCTTTGTTCTCCGTCACCTCTGAGGACCTACTTGTTCAGCATCTCTGAAAGTTGAGTATCCAGATTCCGTTTGCAATACTTCAGGCATGATCAAAACACAACCACAGAGAGTGGTATCCTTTCTGGCTGGCTTCAATTTTGACAAAACACTTCGATCATAACAGCTTAATATTGTGTTAATTTTCTAAGCAGCCTCCTCATCCTATCAACTTCAGCTTCTTCTTCCATGAAAAGTTACCAACATGAGCATAAATTAGATCTGCACCTGATTTAATCTTAATTGAGATTAATTTGTAATCAATTGAATAGTTAGCTGTATTATATTTTATTTGTAAGTTTCATTCTCACATTCCAGCCAACCGAGAATATTTTGGACATGGAGTCTATCATCAAAAACCTCCCCCAGTTTTGTGATTTTAATATAAGTATGATAAGCATGCTTTCCATGTTGCCATCCAAATCATTAACAAAAACGCAAAACAAGACAAGGACGAGGACATATTACCAGTAAGTTTTCTCTTGAGGCAAAGTTTTTTTAAAAGCTGTGAATCAGTCCTTGCGCTGACTTACCTTGCACAATATCATCAGAGGAAAGTAGCTGGGTCTGGCTTTCTCCACAGCCATTGCCCACTGCTAGAGTTTGAATGTTTGTCCCCAAGACCTCATGCTGAAATTTGATCATCAGTGTTGGAGGCAGGGCCAATTGGGAGGTATATTAGTCATAGGAGCAGATCCCTCATGGTTTGGTGCCTTCTTCGCAGTAAGTAGTGTGTTCTTGCTCTATTCTATTCGTTCCTGGGAGAGCTGCTTATGAAAAAGAATCTGACATTTCTACCCGCTTGCTTTCTCTCTTGCCAGGCAGTGCATATGCCTGCTCTAGTTCACCATGAGTAGAAACAGCCCGAGCCCCACACCAGGTGCAGCTATCAATGCCAAGCTTTTTGCACAGCCTGCAGAGCCACGAGCTAAATAAACCTCTTTTCTTTCTAAATTATCCAGCCTCAGGTAATCCTATAGCAAGACAAATGGACTGAGACACACGCTCTCTTACTTGATTTACTCCTGCAATGGTTTGAATGTGTCCCCCAAGTTCCGTGCATTAGAAACTTGATCCCCAGCCAGCCGCGGTGACTCATGCCTGTAATCCCAGCACTTTGGGAGGCAGAGGGGAGAGGGTTGCCTGAGCCCAGGGGTTTGAGACCACCCTGAGCAACTTGGTGGGACCTTGTCTCTACAGTAAATCAAAAAAATTAGCCAGACCTGGTGACACGCACCTGTGGTTCCAGCTACTTGGAAGGCTGAGGCAGATGGATCACCTAAGCCCAGCAGGTTAAGGCTTCAGTGGCCATGAGCTTGCCACTGCACTGCAGCCTGGGCGACGGAGTAAGACTCCAACTCAAAAAAATAAAAAAATAAACAAAATCCCTAATAAGTGTTTAAAGGTGTCATGAGTGAAGCCCTCACGAACAGATTAGTGTCATTATCTTGGTAGTAGCTTTATTACGAAAATGGGTTTGTTATAAAAGTGAGTTCAGCTCTCTCTTGTTCTCAGGTATTCTCTTGCCCTTCTGCCTTCTGCCATGAGATGACACAGCATGAAGGCCCTCACCAAATGCAATCTTGGACTTCCCAGCCTCCAGAACTGTGAGCCCAATAATGTTCTGCTTTTTTATAGATTACCTGGTTGGTGGTTTCTGTCATAGCAGCACAAAACCAACTAAGACACTTCCTAATGTCACTTTCTCTTCTTGAGAGGTCAAGACCTTCTCTGAAGATACCTAGGTGTCTTCCGAACAGGTGTGCTAAATACTATCAGTCTCGAACAAATTCAAAATTTTCCCTGGATAAAAATATATATGTTTAGGTATTTGTACATATGTGTTCCTGTCTTAGTCAAGTTGGGCTGTCACAGAATACCATAGACTGGATGGCTTAAACAACCGAGGCTGGGAAGATCAAGACAAAGCACAGGTGGATCTGGCGAGGGGCGAGGGCCTGCTTCCTGGTCTGCAGATGGCCATTTTCTGGTTGTAGTCTCACAACACAAAGAACAGAGACAGGGAAAGCAAGCTCTCTCATGTGTTTTTCTTAAGGGCACTAATCTCATTTGTGAGGGTTCCTCTCTCATGACCTAATCTCCTCTCAAACACACCACCTTCTAATACCATTGTATTGGGGGTTAGGAATTGCAACACATGATTGTAGAGAAACACAAACATTTAATATAGAGCAGTGTCCTTCACAGGAACATGAAGCAAGGAAACATCTTAAGCTGAGGCAATATGCCTTAAATACAAACTGTTTTGTCAAGGAAAGATTTTGAAGTTTGACCAGAAAAACAGTTAGTTGAAGACAGACTAAGCTTAACTGCAGAGACAACTGGGCCTATTCTGGATTGTATAGGGTAGGAAATTATATGTGAAATGGTCATATTTGTATAGATACCACAATATTTGTTTTAGTTCTTGAAAGCATATCCTTTTTGTATTTCACATATAATCTGTGTTTCTGAGACCCCAGTAGCTAGGGGGTTAAATTTTGATCACACAAACATGAAAAAAAACACCCTTTTTCTGACTCTGACAGGTACCACTATTGTAGGACTTCCTTTTGTACTCTTTCCAATTCCTTCTAGAAGTTTCCTGCGAGTTTATGAGCAAGTTTTTTTTTTAGCATACAGAAGCCTAAGAAGCAGAGTAAAGTAACTTTTTAATCCAGCCAGAGAGACTGCTATTGCACTGCCCCACAAGGCCAGTAGCACACAGGCTCACTTATCTCTTTCACGTACTCTATTATACTAACCACAAATTAGAGAGCCCTTGGTTCCCAAGATCTCATGCTCTTTAAATTACTGTACAAATATTTATTAAACACCTAACACATGCCAGACGCCACTTTGTGGATAAATAATTGATCCTTGAACAATTCAGGGGTTGGGGCGCTGACCCCCAACAAAGTAAAAAATCTGAGCATAACTTGACTTTCCAAAACTGAACTATTGTTCGGCCTACTGTTGACCAGAAGTCTTGGTAATAACACAAAATTTGTATGCTATGTATATTGTATACTATATTTTTACAATAAAATAAGCTACAGAAAAGAAAATATTATTAAGAAGAGAATATCCATTTATAATACTTGAGTATATTTATTGATACATAAGTTTCAGTTGTCTGTTTATAAAATGAATCATCTGTCTAAAATGGCAGGCAACCACACCAGCGACCTCAATCTATAGCACAGACCAAGCAATTCGGCTTTTTCTTGTAATTTTGTGACTTTTCTCTGCTTCTTAGGAGCACTTCCAGTATCACCAGTGGCACTTTGCAGAAGTCCCATGGTGTTATTCAAGGCTTATGGTATTGCATTGAACACAGTGAAAAATATATGAGAACCATAAGAGATCACTTTTTCCTGCAATACGCAATTTACCAAGGCTAACCATTCACAGCAAGATGATTAGGGTCATGGCTTTTTATTTTTATTTTTTGTGTGTTGGAATCTCACTCTGTTGCTCAGGCTAGAGTGCAGTGGCACGTTCACGGCCACCACAGCCTCGACCTGCTGGGCTCAGGCGATCCTTCCACCTCAGCCCTCCAAGCAGCTGGAACTACAGACCCATGCCACCAGGCCCTGCTAGTTTCTGTGATTTATCGCACAGGCGAGGTCTCACCAAGTTGTCCAGGCTGGAACTACAGGCGTGCACTACCACGCCCAGCTAATTTTTGATTTACTATAGAGACGAGGTCTCACCATGTTGCCCAGGCTGGTTTCAGACCCCTGGGCTCAGGCAATCCTCTCGCCTTGGCCTCCCAAAGTACTGGGATGACAGGCTGAGCTACTGTGCCACGTCAGGTCATGGCATTTTAAGCAAGGACTTGCAACACTTGAGTTCATTGCCATAGCAATAGGAGTATTGCAGTAGTACAATACATGCTACCATTAATTTTATGCACTTATGATTTAATACTGTATCTTTATGTTTGTTTATATTTCTCTTGACTGTAAATGACACTACGTACAATCTGTAATGTTGATGTGTGAGTTTTATTAAATTTTAACTTTCTGTCTTCGTCTGTTTTATGTTGCTATAAAGGAACACCTGGGACTGAGTAATTTATGAAGTAAAAAGGTATATTTGGCTCACAATTCTGCCCGCTAAAATGCATCTGGTGAGGGATTCAGGCTGCTTCCATCTGTGGTGGAAGAAGAAGAGGTGCCGGCCAGTGCAGAGATCACATGTGATAGAGGAAGCAAGAGGTGGAACGGGAAGGTGTCAGGTTCTTTTTAACAACCAGATCTCACGGGAACTAACAGGTGAGAATTCACTTACTACTCATAACCCAAGGAGAGCATTAATCTATTCATAAGGGATCTGCTTCCATGACCCAAACATCTCACCTTAGGCTCCATCTTTTTTTTTTTTTTTTTTTTTTGAGTTGAAGTCTCACTCTGTTGCCCAAGCTATAGTGCAGTGGGACAATCACAGCTCATCATAACATAAACCTCCTGAGCTCAGGCAGTCCTCCACCTCAGCCTCCCTATGTAGCTGAGACTACAGTTGTGCATTACCATGCCTGGCTAATTTTGTATATTTTGTAGAGACAAAGTCTTGCTATTCTGCCTAGGCTCATCTCGAATTCCTGGGCTCAAGCAATCCTCTTGCCTCGGGCTCCCTAAATGCGTGAGCCACTGTGCCTAGCCAAGGCCCTACCTTTAACATTGGGGATCAAATTTCAACATAAGGTTATAAGGGGTCAAACATCAAAGTTACATAATAGATTTTTGTATATTTTATGGTAGTGAAGGATAGAATAATTAGTATCTACATATATTTCATGCATTCATGGAAAACCCAACTTTTTCTTAATTTTTAAAATATTTCTAGGCCATGTGGTTTGTATATGAGTTTTTTAATTGTTGCAAATTTCCCCAAAAATTTTCAATATATTTATTGAAAAATGTTGCATATAATTGGAGTTGTGCAGTTCAAACTAATGTTTTCAAAGGTCAACTCTACAAGTACTAGGCCCTAGAAGGTGTAAAAATACTTATAAAATGGTAAAATCTTATTAAAGATTATTTACCATTAGGATGGTCATTATGTGGAACTTTCCAAATGAACAATACTAAAGTGTCTAAAAAGAATACAGATTTTTGTGCCGGTGTGATGGCTCATGCCTCTAATACCAGCACTTTGGGAAGTAGAGGCAAGAGGATTGCCTGAGCAACTTGGCGAGACCTCATCTCTACGATAAATCAAAAAACTAGCTGGGTATGATGGCATGTGCCCATAGTTCCAGTTACTTGGAAGGCTGAGGTGGAAGGATCGCCTGAGGCCAGCAGGTCGAGGTTGCATTGGGGGAGCATGCCACTGCACTCCAGCCTGGGTGACGGAGTGAGACTTTAACTCGGAAAACAAACAAACAAAAAAAGATTAAATCTTTTTATTGCCTCCTTTAAAAAGCTTTTTATTAAAAAACCAAAAGTTTAAGTGACTAATTGATAATAAAAATGAAATCTACCAATGTTTTCACTTAGTTACTATCCCATCCCAAATGTGAAAAAAAAGCTTGATAAAGTATTTATAAAAGTTAGACTGTCAGTACAAGCAGACCTAGAAAATGCTTTCTTTGTCCTAAATGTTAGTGGGCTCTGCTCCAAAATCAGAAATCTTATTAAGAAATAAGCTAAGTTCAAAAGACTGCCCACTGAACTAAATTGAATGCCAAAATACAACCTTCTGGCTTGAAGCTGGCTATTTTAAAACTTTTTGTTAAAAAAAAAAATCTATAAGGGAAATCTCCATTTGTAAGTGTGTCTCCCTCTCTACATCTAAGTCACTAGAAACTTTTCTATTTTTTTGAGTTGGAGTCTCACTCTGTTGCCCAGGCTGGAGTGCCGTGTCACACTCACAACCACCCCAGCGTCATCCGTTGGGCTCCAGCGAGCCTTCCGCCCCAGCCTTCTAAGTGGCGGGAACTGCAGGCATGTGCTACCATGCCTGGCTAATTTTTTATTTATTGTAGAGACAAGGTCTCCCAAAGTTGCCTGGGCTGGTCTTGAACTCACAGTCTCAGGCAATCCACTCGCCTGAGTCTCCCAAAAGTGCTGGGATTACAGGCTGAGCCACCAAGCCCTGCCACTAGAAACTTTTAAGGTGGTTTTTCTGGTCATCTTGTCTTAACTGTACCTTTATCTATGCTTCCTTGTTTTTGCAAATAATGGTGTTTAGAT
Organism: Tarsius wallacei; assembly: GCA_963574415.1. Classification (NCBI taxonomy): domain Eukaryota; kingdom Metazoa; phylum Chordata; class Mammalia; order Primates; family Tarsiidae; genus Tarsius; species Tarsius wallacei. The sequence continues at coordinate 35,989 of CAUYQG010201994.1, read as the reverse complement.
CTAAGTTCTGTGTCTCTGAGTTGTGCATTGTCTACCTTGCTTCACCTAAGAATCATAACTTTGGATGTGCAAATTTATGGCTCTCTAGCTAACGATTGACTAAGGGCGATGACACAGGTGATTGAAGGAATGATGGCCCAAAAGGAAGAAGATGGAGAAAAACTATTTGAAAACTGGCAGTGAAGAAGCTTATGAGGGTAATAAGACATCCTTTTCTCTGTGTATCTGTATGCCTACATGTGTTATGTGTTTGTGATATTTGAAAGATATAAGAAAGAGCTCTAAATGGCATAAAGAAAAAATAAGCACTTGTAAGTCAAATATTTTATCTAGAAAATAGAAACTAACTCAGATGGCTTTTAGTTCATGTGATTTGGATAAACCTTTGGTAAATAAGACAAGTTTAATGCTGTTGGTTTAATGAAAAACTGATGTACCTTCTGGTCAATACAATACCCTTATCTTTAACTTTGGGATTTACATACTTTAAAAATGGTTATCAGAGAAAGGTTGTGAGATGATTGCTGACAAGTTTTGTTAAATGTTGCATAATATTTTCTTGAAAAATTTAAGCATAATTGTTGAAAATTAACACTTTATATGAATGTTTATAAGTGTATTTTTTCAATAATAATTGTTTTATAAAATATGTACTTAAAACAAATTTAAGAATCTTTTTTTTTAGATTAGAAAACATAGTTTATTTAGAAAGTAAATTAGAGAGAGAGAAAGAGGAGATTCACCTCCCCAAAGTAGGGGAGGAGGCCAAAGCCAGGAAGCAGGCGACAGCCATAGCTCAAAGAGCACATGCCCACAACAGAGTCTAGCAAGGCAATGGCAACGATGATCTGGCAATGGCCAAGAATCTTTTTTTGATAACTGAAATCTTAGTTAAGTGATAGATATTCACTAAATTTCTAGATTATTTCCAAATAAGATAAAATACTGAAACATTAATTGCTAAACCTAGGTTTATTTTTGGTCATTTTTTTGGTTTAATTTCTTTTTTTCTTTCTTTTCTTTTTTTCTTTGTTCTTAAATGACATCTTTCTATGTTGCCCAGGCTAGAGTGCAATTGCTATTCTCAGGTACATTCATAGTTCACCACAGCCTCGAACTCTTGGAATCAAGTGATCCTCCTTTCTCAGCCTCCTGAGTAGTTGTGACTACAGGCCTGATCTGTTATGCTCAGCTTATATTTGACTTCTTAAATTTTATAGAAAGACAAAATGTATTTAGGTTTGTTAGTAAATATGTCCTGTACACTAAAAAATTGTACTTCGAGGAAGTAAATATTTCTAGAAATTATGAAATGGTGTTAGTCTATAGAATGTAAGTCACACTTGCTAAAACTTAAAACTCTAATGTGTACGTAATTAAAACTACTAGAAATAAGAAAAGCTTTATAAAATATTAAGTAATGTAAAGTATATTTGCATATAATGTAAAGGATGCAAAGAAAGTAAGATGTGTTTTTGGTGAGGAAGATTTTATAAAGACATATTAGGATATATTTTTGTTAAAAAGTAATTTAAAAAAGCATTTAAGTGTTGTTTTGTAATATGGATTTAGAAATGAAATAAAAACAAGGCAGGAAGGAGCCAGTAAGTAGCAGAAAGAGATGTGAAGAAAGTTGTAAGTATAGTGGTGTATTTTTGGTAAACAAAATTGAAAAGAGAAAAATAAAACATTTTTTCATTGTAAGAGAGAATTTTTGTGGTCAAAACTATAAGGGAAGAAGGAAAGCAAATTTTGTCCTAAGATAAAATGATTGGTTGTTGCAATATAAAAAAATAAGAAAGTATAGGGCAAAACTGAAGAAGTAAATTATAAAAGATCTGTGAGCGGTGAATGTTATGAAAGGAATTTTTTATGATCAATTTGGCTAAAATTAGAAGGAAATTGTATATAGATTTTACCAAAAATTAAGCTTTGGTAGAAAAAGTACACTGATGCAAAACTAAAATTGTTCCCCTGTGTTAAAACAATAAAGTTTTCTTATAGTATTGACTGCCCTTAACAAAAAAATATGTTTTTTCTTTACCTTTTAAGTAATTGGCCTAGGAAACAAAGATTCTTTATTTTACCAAAGTAATTTTCTGGACTTCATTTTTTTTTTTTTTAACTAATTCTTTTATTACTTAAGAAAACTGAGACTTAAAAGAGTTAAGGTATTCTACAATTATGTAACTTTCTGCATTTGCTTTCAAAATCTTTTAATTATTACTTTGGGGCTGGGCTTGGTGGCTCAGCCTGTAATTCCAGCAATTTGGGAGGCTGAGGCAAGTGGATTGCCTGAGCCCATGGGTTTGAGACCAGTCCAGGCAACTTGACAAGACCTCGGCTCTACAATAAATAAAAAATTTACCAGGCATGGTAGTGCATGCCTGTAGTTCCAGCTACTTGGAAGGCTGAGGTGGAAGGATCACCAGAGCCCAGTAGGTCAACGCTGGGGTGGCCGTGAGTGTGCCGCTGCGCTCCAGCCTGGGTAATGGAGTGAAACTCCAACTCAAAAAAAAAATTATTAATTTGGTAAAATGATTACTATTATTTTACAGTGACCTGTAATCCTATTTTGTTCCTGTGTTTTAAAACTTTTGATATGTTTGACAAACTTCCCCAAATCAAATTCCAAAATTAGGTGTGTGTTTTTTTTTAAGCAGGATTTATTGAGAGGACCCCTGAAGGGGTTACCCAATTCGATGTTTTTGACCTTGAACTAACTGTGGGACATCCTTGAAAGGCCCACATGATCAAAATAAAATCTGAGATTCCTTGTCAAAATTTTTAGCAAAGCAAATTTAAGAAGTGCTTTTATGTGGTTATGCTTGCCATAGTTATGTAAAATAATCAGGGCAAATTTAATGAGACTAAATGTATTAGATAAGATTAGATTGATTGATTATCTTTGATAGATATGGGTGTGAGTATAGAAAGAAAAATTATGTCTCAGAAGAAAAACTCTAGTATATTTATTATTAGATTGTAGCCCTGTTCACTGTTTTTGAATTTTTAATTATTTATCCATAGTCTGGCCTGAATCCTGAATTCTACTCATTTCTTCCAATGTATGGATACCAATCTCCAACTCAGAACAAAAACTGCTAACTGAACAACTTGATATAAATTTCAAGAAGCAAATCTTGTGCCTGATGTGTGGGTCACACAGAGTTCACCAAAAAAATTGGACACCATAATCAGAGACACTCAAACAATACACCAGAATGAGAAGTTGCTGACTTCATGTGGTGGACAGCTTTTCCTAAGACCACTGGAACAAGACTTTCCATCATACTTGTAATAAGACTCTTATCCCTCTTAATTTTTCCCTGCTTATTTATATCTCTTTTATTTGGCAGGATAACGTTGTAGTTCAAACTTCACAATCAGTAGCTTCTGCAGGTTACTTGACAGAGTGTTGGATCTTTCATGTCAAACCCACATCTTCAAATGACCTGAGAGATCCTTTATTTCATCCAGTGAGTAACTTTAGTAACATCCTTGGTACAACTGTTGTTCAAATTGTCACTCCCTGCTTTCACTTAATTAGTTAAGGAATGCTAGAGTACCCACTAGCTGAGTCTGTATAGTTGCTGACACTTCTTGTTGCAGATGGATGAATATGTTGGGTTTTATAGAAATTCAGCTGCAGAAGTTAACAGGCTACTTGGTTAAAATAGAAAAATCTTTGTCTGGCTAATTATTTGATCTATTTGATTTTAATTGGTTTGATTTCTGGGAACTCGGGCTAGGGAGTACACTCCAAACTCTTGACATTATCCTCCTAATAGTCATAATAGCAGTCTCCCTAGTACACTGTATTCTCTCAGAAAGCTTTAAATGTTTGCATATGGCCATCTGTCAAATGTCAAATGGTCTCTCTTTGGCTAGAACAACACAAACTCAAAGAAATACGCTATAACTTATGAATGAAGTGTTGAGACCAGAAATCCAAGAGATTTCTGAGAGGAACACTGTGGGTCACACCTTCACCTAGGTGAAAAAAACAAACAAAAGGGGAACATTGTTAAATAACAATTACAGGAGGTCATTGTTTTGAACTAAGCTCTTGCACTAAACCTCAACAGACTAGACTAAAAATCAAAATGAAGTCACACATGCTGAGGTTCCATGTCACCAAACGAAAACTAAGTTTGTTGACTGACCTTCAGAGAAATCAGGAGAGTGCTAACATTCTAATTTCCTAAGCAGGTCAGTTTCAATAGATATGAAATAAAGTTTCCTCTGCTTTAATCCTTTCCAAAAAAAGGAAACATGAAATAACTTGATTAACCAGTTATTTCTCTATCATTATGTTTCCATTTCCACCATGCAAGGAAAGTAACTTTGAAATGACCAATCTGCTTTTTCTTTTGTTTCTGCTTTCTTCAACCCTACTCTGTCTATAAAGCCAAGGTCTCTGCTTGGCTCATTAGAACACTTTTTATTTTATATTATTTTATTGTATGAAGTGCGGCCTGATTTTAGAATCGCAATGAAAGCCAACAGAGATCTTTAACCTAATTATATTGTAATTTTGTCCTTTGAAACTACCAGTCAACCAGAGGTGCTCAGACATTCAACTCCAACCTTAAACCCATGTCTATACTCCAAACAAATATCCCTGGAATGATCAAATGAGTTTCCCTGGGAGCTACCACTTAAGTTTCATCCTCAGTTGAAGGTAACAGCAAGTGAAAACTGGTGGTCTTCACCTTGTGTAATGAAAAAAGCACTGGTGAGCAGGTTCTGAGGTTCTGATCTGCTGCTTTGACATGTCATCTCAGAAAAATAATTATACCTCCTTGGGGTTCTGGCTCATTATGCGATATATTTATAAACTGGACAACATTTAAAGTCATTTGCCTCTAACTTTCTGGGATTCTATGAATGAATTAACCAGCATAACATTTTTGATGGCCCAAACATATCCCTACCTTGTCATAAATTTCAAGATACACACACACACACACACACTTTATTGAGAAATGGGAATTGGAGAAAATTTTAAGGAATTGACTCACATGACTGTGAATGGGCAACTCTGAAAAGGCAGATAATTTGCAGGGGTAGGTGAGCAGGTTGGATACGCAAAGAAGAACTGATTTTACAGCTCAAGTCCAAATGCAGTGTGAAAACTGAATTTCCTCTTCTAGGAGGATGTCAGCCTTTTTTCTCTTAAGGCCTTCAACTGACTGAATGAGGCCCACCCATTTATGCAGGGCAATCTACTCTATTCAAAGTCTACTGATTCAAAAGTTAATTTCATCTACAAAACACTTTCACAGCAACATCTGGACTGATGTTGATCAAATATCTGGGTACTATGGCCTAGACAAATTGACACATAAAATTAACTATCACATGTACTTTAAGAACAATTAAACTAAGAATACAATTGATATCTTATGGGTCTTAGTTTATCCCAATATGTTAGCACTGCTTTGCAAATAATAGATGCTCAATGAATATTTGTTGAGTCACTAAATTGGAAATTGTATTAGCTGTACTGTGAGATTTGTGCTTGGTAAAAAAGGCAATTTATGGCCGGGCTTGGTGACTCAACCTGTAACACCAGCACCTTGGGAGGCCAAGGCGGGTGGATTGCCTGAGCCTGAGGGTTCGAGACCAGCCCGGGCAACTTGGCGAGACCTCGTCTCTACAGTAAAAAAAAAAAAAAAATTAGCTGGGCATGGTAGAGCGTGCCTGTAGTTCCAGCTACTTCGAAGGCTGAGGTGGAAGGATCACTGGAGTCCAGCAGGTTGATGCTGGGGTGGTCATGAGTGTGCCACCGCACTCCAACCTGGGCAACGGAGTGAGACTCCAACACACACACAAAAAAGCAATTTATATTATTGTCTTTATTTTAAAATATATTTAGTACTTGAAATCAGAGTTTGCACATTTAGGAAAGTAAATAAAAATTAGCAATCTGGATATTTCTGAAACTAGGACAATTTAGATCTATTTAATTTGAAGATGTTAAGTTAAAGAAGAATAAAACTAGAACTTGAAATCAGGCAAAAACGATAGTCGAAATATTTAACATTGGGTTTGACTTTGAAACTGCCCAATTAGAACTGACATCAGCCTTCATATCATGTGTACAGGTTGAATAACAACCTGAATCCAAGTATTATCATTCTAAATGGTATCGTGTATCCTATAAAGAAATAATCTAGAGCATGGAAGCTCTTTGAAGTCTCACTGGCGCTTACATGACAGGTGCTCCAACTTCAGACCAACCTTAGAGTTCTGGCAAAAAGATTTGTACCAAGATCTTTCCTTCTCAGCAACTTGGATGGATTTGGACCCTATCATACTCAGCGATCTATCACAGAAAAGAAGGACGGAGTACCACATGTTCTCACTCATAAGTGGACCCTGAACACCTATCATAATACTACAAAAAATGGATTGGCAGTAGCAAGACACTGCCAAGGGGGAGAGGAGGTGAACATAACATCCACAAGGGTGACTGATCCTAATCCAGGCGAGGTGAGGTCCAATGGGAGGCCCAAAACTTCACCTGTGCCTAACTTATGTGCGCAGTCCTAACTTGTACCTCACAACTTTAAAATAAAATAAAACATCAGAAAATCTTTCCTTATGTAGTCTGTCCTTCTATGCAAACTCTGGCATTTGTAGATGCCAAAGCAATCAATGAAGAGGTGAAAGTCAATCTGTTCTCCTTTAAACTCACAGTATGACTAGTTTTTTAAAAAGTGTTATTAGAATTACTGAGTTGACAGTCAATTATGACCTCTAATAGAGCTTTAAGGGGGGAGTTGAGAAAAATGGATGAACTGTGGTATCTTCAAGACAACTAACTGCTGACTGAACAAATAGTCATACCAATAGAGTGAAGTCAGAATATGCTAATTACAACTCCTGTCCTTCTGCACGCACACTTACCAGGTATTCAACAATATCTAATACTCAGTAACGAGGCATTTCTTTTAGTCTTCACCAAAATTTACCTGCTTTAAGGCCCATTTGTTCGGGATCCTTTAAATGACAAATCTTTGTGAATTCACACAATCACTGTATGCAACCATAGTTTCTTTAGAACTCACTATGTGCCAGGGTCAGATGTGTTATAAAATCAAATAAGACTCAACTCTTACCCTCTGGGAGTCTGGTGGGGAAGATAACAAAGTAAATTAATGGTCACTTGAGGTGGGACACCTGTTATGTCAGAGGTTGGTGTGTAGTGTCCTCTGAGCAAAACAATGATATGACTAGGCATGCCCTAAGTATCAACTTTTCCCATGAATGCCTATACTTATGTCTTTAAAGCTTTGACCCAAGGAAAAAACTAATGGTTGGTACTGTGGATACTATGACAGCATAGTAGAGATCATTTCAACAGCATAAAGGATCTTTGTGTGCCTCTCAAGTTATTCCATGGACATAGCCTTTGACTCTTCAATATATAACACTAATTGTAATTGGTATCTTCTATTTTTCTCCTCTTTGTACTTAAGTAAGGAGATAAGTAACATGTGTGGTGGCCATGAAAAATAAGTCTCTCAGATCTCCTACTGCAAGGAGAATGTTGACTGACAACCTCAGCTGCCACACTCTGGACCTACACCGTATTCTTTGAGACCGCATTTCCCCCAGGATGCTTCCAGGGAATGACTGAGAACAGCAGGGGTATGAGGGCAGGCTCATTCCAACAAAATATGCCCCTCTAATGAACTGGGTTCAAAGACCCACTGTACCCACTGTGAGATGGACCTGAGCTAAAATTCCACTGAGCTCCCAATCTTTATCAGCCCCTTCTGTGACTGGAGATCTCCTGGAATGTGTCAGTTCAGCCTCAAGTTTGGGAATTGGTTGCAGGGCCATGAGTCTTTGTTTCTTCTCTTTTCTTTTTTAGTCCATGTCTTTTATTAACCCATACACAATTACTTAACTTCTGTTTTTTTAAAGTGTTAAGTCAGACAACATTTGCCACAGTCATGTCTATCAAAGTGGCTGGTCATAAAATCTCCAGCATCATACTCATCTGAGTGCACTCCCGATGAAGGTGACTAATCTTGCCATTCTCACCCACCTTATAGTACTTCACGAGAGTCAGCTTAACTTTTTCTTATGCTTATTCTTCTTGGGAGTGGTATAAGCACCACCACAAAGTCTCAACACGAGATGAAGAGTAGACACCTTTTGAATGTTGCAGTCAGACAGAGTACGTCCATCTTCCAGTTGTTTGCCAGCAAAGATAAGTCTTTGCTGATCAGGAGGAATTCTTTCCTTATCCTGGGTCTTGGCCGTTACATTTTCTATTGTATCCTAGTGTCCAACTTTGATTGTGATGGCCTTCCCCATAAGGGTTTTCATAAAAATTTTCATTTTTTTTTTGAGTCAGAGTCTCACTCCATTGCCCAGGCTAGAGTGCAGTGGCACACTCACGGCCACCCCAGAGTCGACCTGCTGGACTCCGGTGATCCTTCCACTTCAGCCTCCAAGTAGCCATCATTACAGGCGCATGCTACCATGCCCAAGTAATTTTTTTATTTATTGTAGAGGTGAGGTCTCTCCAAGTTGCCCAAGCTGGTCTCGAACCCCAGGCTCAGGCAATCCTCTCGCCTTGGCCTCTGAAAGTGCTGGGATGACAGGCTGAGCCATCAAGCCTGGTTGAAAATTTGCATCTTGGGGGTAGTCCCAACCACAGATGCTAGATCAAAAAGTGACTCTTTGATTCTATGGCTCAAGTTAGACTTTTGTTTACTTGGCCTAGAACTTTGTTTGCTTATACAGACAAACTAAGAATTTAGTAGTTTTCCTATCTTTTTCACTTCCCAAACACCATGATCAACTAGCCAATGTTATAGGCTTGCATTGACAGACTGTTCTGATTGTTGGTTTGAATCCGTTGTACATGACACTGTGTCCACCTTGCCTTTGGAAGTTAATTGCCACCACTTGACTCCTGCCTTTGCAGGATCTAATTACTCTCACGACATTTAAGTTAACCAGCTGAGTGGCTGCAGTTCTCATTGCAGGTCTACAGGGAAGAGCAACCACAGAACTCTTCTGAGGAGCTCATCACAAATTCATTTTCTCAAAGTATTGATGCAAGGCATGTCACTGGGACTCTCCCAGTGTAAGTGAGTAGGTCTTAAGTGACAAATTCTTTCTGACCTTCCAGTTGGCTATGAAAGAACTGGAAGATGGTGTGGTGAGGGCTCCTTCCATGTCACACCACAGGGTGGTAATGACTGTATTTCTCTACCAAAGGCCACTGCTCCTTTCAGGATGCCTACAGTGATAACAAATTCCCAAGTACTCCCTCATGCTCTGCTGCTTTCTCTTAACCTTGCCCACATCTTTTAAATAGACCTTGTGTTAAATGCTCTTTTGTTTTTTCCTCTGTTTCCTGCTGGAACCCTATGTGGTGTCTAATAATGATCTGATATCTATCAGAATATAGAACAGATGTGACTATTTTTGAAATCCTTTCATCTATTTGCTTACCAGACTTACATTTTCTGTTGGTATGCTAGCTCATCTTTGCTTGATAGATTTCTATCCATTCTTAGGAAGTCGAATGCCAATGGTGACATTGTGTTGAAAACACAGTTTATTTTGATTGTTGTTGGGGATATAAAATGATATGGTTTATAATTTTATTATTATAAACTTTAACCAGATTTGATGCTTCTTCACAAAAAAGTCCTATATTAATAGGATATGTAGGTATTTTGCTTATGAGTTATGCACTTTTCTGTATGTATGCTGCAACAAGAAGTTTTTAAAAAGTTTTTATGGAGACGCACTCTGTCACCCAGGCTGGAGTGCAGTGGCACTCTCATGGCCACCCCAGTGTTGACCTGCTGGGTGGTGGCGATCCTTCTGCTTCAGCCTTCCAGGTAGCCGCAACTACAGGTATGCACTACCATGCCTGGCTAATTTTTGATTTATTGTAGAGACGAGGTCTCACCATGTTGCCCAAGCTGGTCTCAAACCTGCGGGCCCAGGCAATCCTCTCTCCTTGGCCTCTCAAAGTGCTGGGATGACAGGATTGAGTCATAGTACCCTGTCAAAAGTTATCTCTAAGATACATCCTAAATTTTTTGCGGAAGTAGTTTATTTATTTATTTATTTATTTATTTATTTATTTATTATTTATTTATTTTTTGAGTTGGAGTCTCACTCTGTCTCCCAGACTGGAGTGCAGTGGCCGCTCCTGGCCACTGCAGCCTCGACCTGCTGGGCTCCGGCGATCCTTCCGCCTCAGCCTTCCAAGTAACCGGAATTACAGGCATGTGCTACCACGCCCGGCTGATTTTTTGATTTATTGTAGAGATGAGGTCTCACCAAGTTGCCCAGGCGGATCTCGAACCCGTGGGCTCAGGCAATCCACTCACCTCAGCCTCCCAAAGCGCAGGATTACAGGCTGAGCCACCGAGCCCATCTAAGAAGTAGTTTAAAAACAACATTTCTGATTGAATCACCAGTTAACATTGATTTAAGCCTACACATTTCCCCATAAATAGTGTTGTAGCCACCTCCAACAAGTTTTGATATAGAGCAGTTTCACTGCCACTTAGATCTAAATATTTTCCAGTTTCTATTATTATTTATGAATTAACACATAAATTATTAAGAAATGCATATTTACATTTCTAAATATATGAATATATGCTATTACCTGTTAATGATTCTTAAATTTTTTGTGAGCTTGAGTTAGTACATGATCAATTTCTTTTTAATAGTGCAAATGTGAGAAAAGTCTCTTTCTTTCTTTTTTTTTTTTGTGTTGGGATCTCACTCTTGCTGCCCAAGCTGGAGGGCAGTGGCATGCTCACAGCCACCACAGCGTTGACCTGCTGGGCTTAGGCAATCCTTCAGCCTCAGCCTTTCAAGTAGCTGGAACTACAGATGCACACCACCATGCCCGGCTTGTTTTTTGTGATTTATTGTAGAGATGAGGTATCACCAAGTTGCCCAGGCTGGTCTTGAACCCCAGGCTCAGGCAATCCTCTCGCCTTGGCCTCCCAAAGTGCCGGGATTACAGGCTGAGCCACCGCGGCCGGCCAAAAAGATCTATTTCTAATTACTGCATGTGAGTTTCCAAATATGTGTTAAACCAAGAAAAGAGCATTAAAAGAGTTGTTTAAATTTCTAATATGCTTATTTATTTTCTTCTGTTGGATCTATAAGTTATTGGAAGAGATAATATTAACATCTGCATACATGGAGATTTATCAGTTTCTCCAGGCAATTCCACTAATTTTTAAAAATGTATATTTGGAAGCTATGCAGTACCATACATGCAAGTTCAGGATTATTACATTTTTCAGGTAAATTTTTCTTCTGTCCTTATGTAATTTCCTTTTCTTTTCTTTTTTTTTTTTTTTGAGTTTGAGTGTCACTCTGTCACTCAAACTGGAGTGCAGTGGCCGCTCGACCTGCTGGGCTCCGGCGATCCTTCTGCCTCAGCCTTCCAAGTAGCTGGAACTACAGGTGCGCGCTATCACGCCCGGCTAATTTTTGATTTATTGTAGAGATGAGGTCTTACCAACTTGCCCAGGCAGGTCTCGAACCCGCAGGCTCAGGCAATCCACTCACCTCGGCCTCCCAAAGCGCTGGGATTACAGGCTGAGCCACCGAGCCCGGCCATGTAATTTCCTTTTCTATGTCTAGTATTACTTTTGCTATTTTCCTGATCTATCCAACATGTTACTAGCTACCTATTATTTTGACTTTATTTTTTAGAAAATTCTTCCAAATTAGTCATTTTTTTTGAAAGTCAGATTTTTAAAACATCACTACGTTGTTTCTTCTATATTACTCCCTCATTTTGGATCTAATGTCCTTCTTAGAACTCCTTTATCATAAGTTTGGAGTAAAAAATGTCAACATTTGACTAAAAAAATTTATTTCTCCTTCACTCTTGAATTATTTATTGAATGAAATATATTTACTTCCTCTTCACTCTTGAGTTGATTATTTTTTCCTGTAACACAATAAGGATTTTCTGACCTCTGTTGTTGTTTTGAGTTATTGGCTGTCTAAACTTTTGTTGTTCCTGATTGTTTCTCTAACTGCTTTTAAGATTTTCACTTTGTTTTGTGTTCTCTGAGTTTATTAAGATCTATTCAAGTTGGAATTTATTTTTATTTTTTCTACACAGGACTTACATGTTTCTCCAATCTGAGTCTTTTTTCAATTTTGGAGAATTGCCAGTTATTATCACTTTAAATACTGCTTTTTTTTAATTGTCTCTATGTCATGGACACATATAGGTTATGAACCTCTCATATAATTCTTTCTCTCTGTGTGTTGCTTTCTGTTAATCTTGTTAAACCATTTTTCAGTTCACCAATTCTTTCTTCAACTGTGTCTACTTTTCTATCTAACTTGCTTACTGAACTTTCAATTTTAAAGACAATATTTTTCACTGCTATGAGTTTTATTAGATTATTATTATTATTATTTTTTGAGTTGGAGTCTCACTCAGTCACCCAGACTGCAGTGCGGTGGCCGCTACCAGCTACCGCAGCCTCGACCTGCTGGGCTCCGGCAATCCTTCCGCCTCAGCCTTCCAAGTAGCTGGAACTACAGGCGCATGCTACCATGCCTGGCTAATTTTTTTGATTTATTGTAGAGATGAGGTCTCGCCAAGTTGCCCAGGTGGGTCTCGATCCCACAGGCTCAGGCAATTCACTCACCTCGGCCTCCCAAAGCGCGGGATTACAGGCTGAGCCACTGAGCCCAGCCTATTAGATTATTTTTAAATCCACCTATTCATTTCTCATATTATTTTATTCTTTTTGAAACGTATTGAAATGTTCATATGCTGTGCTGAGTGTTCAGCAGTTTTGACCAAAAATGGCATGACTCCCATGCCCCACCCTCCCTATTCACCCAGTCTCACCCAAATTAAACTTTTTTTTTTTGAAGAAGCACTGTGTCCTCAAATGACAGAAGTATAGAAGGACAAGAAAGAGCAAACCCACTTCCACAGCCTTTTTTAGAGTGGCATTAATCCATTCATGAGGGCAGAGACCACACGACCTAAACACCACCCAAAAAGCTCCAATTCCCAACATTGGTACATTGGGGATTACATTTCCAAGACATAAATTTGGGGGGACACATTTAGACCCCATAGTAGTATCATACATTTGCTTCTTCTACATATTAAATATTTAAATATGCTCATATAGTAGTTTTTTTTTAGATTGTTGGGGTTGCTAGTCTTCCTGTGAAATACTCTTCCTAGAGTATTTCCTTAGGTGATATAGGATACTGGTTTGTGAGCTTACGATTGGTGGATCTCTCACTGTGAGAACAAGGATATAGGAGTATACCTCCAGATCAGACACTCAGAAGTATCATCAACTCAGCACTTTTTTTAATGTTAATTTGTCATATTATGGAGTTGCTGTAGTACTATGAAGATACTATAAATTCAAATACCAAGACTTCAAAAAATATAGGTTTAGAATTACAATTGTTCAGGGTAGACTTTCCCACAGTGACTCAGGTAGAGATAAGTTTCTTGTTATCTGTGTCAGTGAGCATTTTTTTTCCTAGCAAACTTTGAGTTACAACTTTATTTAGAAATCTTAGTTCTAACTCTCTACTTCCTACAGACCCAAGAATTCATTTTTTTTCGTTGTGTGGAAATTAAAATAGAAATTTCCCTAACTATCACTCACAGGTAATATTCTCTTCCCAGAGCTTGTAAGACTTCATATTTTTATATTGTGGCATGAGAGGATTGCTTTTCATTGCTTCCAAAGTCAAATATGCATTAAATTTTATTGTTGTTATTATATTTTATGTAGTATTTCCTAGTGTTTGTGGTGGGTTTTTACCATTAGCTTTGTCCATTGCCTTTCTGGAATGAAAATTTCTGCAACGAATATGACATACTTTCATAATTCCCACTTCACAGATGAGAAAAAAGAGGCATGGAAAATTTAAGGATGTTGCCCTAAGTTATACCCCTAGCAAGTGGCATTACTAGGATTTAAATCTAATGGTTCCTAGCCTCTGTGCTCTTTTGAAAAAATGCAATATTGTCATTAATATAATATTGATAAATAACTACTCCCCTAATCTAATAATGTGACTTATTATTAAAATACCCAGCCGGGCTCGGTGGCTCAGCCTGTAATCCCGCGCCTTGGGAGGCTGAGGTGAGTGGATTGCCTGAGCCCGCAGGTTCGAGACCCGCCTGGGCAGGCGAAATCTCATCTCTACAATAAATAAAAAAAAAAAAAACTAGCCAGGCGTCGTAGCGCACGCCTGTAGTTCCGGCTACTCGGAAGGCTGAGGCGGAAGGATCACCAGAGCCCAGCAGGTCGAGGCTGCGGTGGCCGGAAGCGGCCACTGCACTCCAGTCTGGGCAACGGAATGAGACGCCAACTCAAAAAAAAAAAAACAAACAAAACAACAACAACAAAAAAAACAAAATACCCAAGTGTTCTCTGGAGAAATAGAACCGATAGGATCGTGTGTGTGTGTGTGTGTGTGTGTGTGTGTGTGTGTGCGCGTGTGTGTGGAGAGAGAGAGAGAAAGAGAGACAGATGCTTATGCATGGAATTGGCTCACATGATTATGATGACTGAGAAGTCCCAAGGTCTGCACTCAGCAAGCTATAGACGCAGGTCAGACAATGACGTAGTCCAAGTCGAAAGGTCTGAGAACCAGGAGACTCTGTGGTGTCAGTTCCAGTATAAAACCCAGCAGGTTTGAGAATCAAAAAGAGCAAATGTTTCCATTCAAGTCCACAGGCAGGAAAGGACCAACAGCACAGATCATGCAGTGAGGTAGTAGGAGTTCTCTCTTACTCTGGGAAGGTTCAGCCTTTTTGCTCTATTGCAGCCTTCAACTACTTGAATGAGGGCCACCCACAAAAGGGAGCACAACCTGCTTTACTCAATTTACTAATTCAAAAGTTAACCACATCCAAAAACACCTTCACTGACACACTCAGAATAAAATTTGACCAAATATTCAGACAACGTGTGACCATTAAATGTGACACATACAATTAACCATCATACCAAGTCAGTGGAGAAAGGAATTCGAGGGAGGATTGGTTTCATTCTCCAGCTGGTTCGCCTCTTGGCAGGAAAATGCCTGTAGTAATTCCAGACCTCATGTCTTCATATCATGTCCGGTAGAAGAGAGAATCTTTTCTAGTAAATGCTGAGAGAAAACAAGGAAGTGTTTCTTCCCGGAGTCCCTAGTAAATTCATCCTAACCTCTCATGGACTCTGACTAGGTTACAAGTTAATCCCTAAGCAAATCATGGTGACCTGGGTCAAAGAATGTAATCATTCCTTTAAAGCAATCTAGGTTCATCTGAGAGTGGAGCTGCAGTGAAGAGAAGAGTAAGGGAAATCGATCCCACCCAAACCAGTGGCTAACGGGAGGGGAGCAGGTTTCTCAAAGCAGAGGAATAGACGTTTGGGAACAGAGGACACTAGGTAAACAGAGAGGATGTGGTAGGCATTCCAGTAACAGATAAACAATGGGGTAAATGTGAAGTGAGCGTGTTTGTGAGAATGTCAGGCAAGACACACAGTGGATCATTCACTGTTAAATACAGTACTTTCCATACAGGGAGCCAAACTAAAAAATTTTCTGCTTATTTTTTCTCTCTCTAAAGAGAACATACTTTACTCTTGGCCCAAAAAATGTACTTCAGAGCCACAGTCTCTGAGATCACAATCATTCCTCATCCTCAATTTACTGCAATCAGACTCTCCTCTCACCACTTTGTGAAAATAGTCTCTGACTCCCAGGCAAGGTCTCCCAGAGGTTAAGAAACATCCAAGTGCTGGAGTCTTAGCCAAGGGAGAACAGGAGCAGTGGGTCTTCCCCTAAAAATATTCTTCCCGAGCGGCAGCTTTTGATAGAAGTTGTTGGTAGAGGGAGTGCAAAAGAGAAGCCAGTGTGTTCATTTGTTTGCAGTGTTGAGGGTGGGAGGAGGGGGACCCATTCAATGCACTGACTCTCCTGCCAACTCATGGTTGGCTCAGGCTTGCCTCCGAACTTATCCCACGGATGAGAACTGTGGGAGTGTTTTCACCTGCTGAGGATCTAAGTCTATTAAAAAATAAGGAGACCACTGCCAGGCCATTGTGGCCACTGCCTTGCTAGACTCTGGTGTGATCATGTGCTCTTTGAGCTATGGCTATCGCCATGCTTCCTGGCTTTGGCCCCTTGATCTGCCTTGGGGAGGTGACTCTCCTCTCTCTCTCTCTCTCTCTCTCTCTCTCTCTCTCTAATTTACTTTCTAAATAAACTATATTTTCTAATCTAAAAAAAAATAAGGAATGCAAAACAGGTTACAAAAATTTTAAGATATTTTACATATCTACATTTAACAAATCAATGCTTTTCACATTCACAAACATGCATGTGTGATGGGTGTGTAAGTCCCTGCTTTTCTGCACCCATCTACAATCCCTTTTCAAAACTCTCCTTCCTTGGCTTTGGTATCTGGTGCTATACATTTTCCTAGCTCTCTTCCCTGCTCTCTTCTTTTCTCCCATCTCGGTTTCTTATATTGATTTCTTACCTACCCTGTGTCAGGCACTGTGCTGGGGATGTCAGTAGTGAACCAGATAGGCATACTCCTGCCCTACGAACCAATTTTCATCACCTGGCACCCAAGACTCAGCACATTCCAGCTTGTTCATCTTTTCAGGCTTACCTTCTGAGGGGAAAAAAAGGAACTCCCCACCCCTCACTCTACTCTCACAATACAAAATACTTCTGTGTCCTCTGGTCACTAAAATGTGTGGGGATTTATTCCTACCAGCAACCAATCAGCCAATTTTGCAGTGGACATCAGCTTGGCGTCCCCTAATTCAATTCAATTTTGACACTGTTAGAATCCATAGGTCTGGGTAACCCCCTGGGGTCCCCTCCCACTGTGGGAGCTTTTCTGCCTTCTCAATAAATCCTGCTTTCTAAAGAAAAGAATCCACAGGTCTAGGGCTCAGTTCCACAAGACTGCCTCCACTTCAAATGACAATCACAAGCTCCAGTTTTGTTCACCTGTGCTTCTGACTGACCAGTTGTAATCGGGATTCCCACAGCCTTCTCCTTGGTTCACAGAACTCAGGAAAACAATGAACTTGCATGTGCTAGTTTATGCTAAAGTATATTACAAAGGCTGGGGAAGAGGAGCTGCACAGTACAAGGCACATGGAAAGGACAGGGAACGTCCATGTGCTCCCTGGGGGCACCATGCTCCAAGAACCTGTTCAGCTATTCAGAAGCTTCCTGAACCTAGTCCATTTGGGTTTCTATGGAAGCTTCATTACTAGGCATGATTGACTCATTACTGACCATTGGTAAGCAACTTAGCCTTTAACCCTCCTGCCTTCCTAGAGGCCATGGTGAGTCACTGTTCCTGGCTTTTTTTTATTTGAGTTGCAGTCTCATTCTGTCGCCAAGACTGGAGTGCAGTGGCATGCTCATGGCCACCGCAGTCTCGGTCTTTCTGGACTCAAGATCCTTCTGCCTCAGACTTCCAAATAGCTGGTACAGGTGTGCACCACCATGCCCGGCTAATTTTTCTTGATTTATTGTAGAGACGAGGTTTCCTCAGGTTGCCCAGACTGGTCTCAAACTCCTGGACTCAGGCAATCCTTTTGCCTTGGCCTCCCAAAATGCTGGGATTATAGGCTTGAGCCATTGTGCCTGGTCCATTATACTTGATCTGAAGATAAAATTTAAATTTAGTGTAGAAAGTTACATAAACCATGGAGGGAAATACTATTCTTAACTGTCAGGTATAATTTGAAATAGTATTAAGAGCTAATTATATATTTCTCGATTCTTTATTAATATTGTTTTTTAAAATTGTTAAGCTTTCTGTTCTATATAAAAATACATCCTTGGCTGGATACAGTGACTCACACCTATAATCCCAGCACTTTGGGAGGCTGAGGTGAAACTGAGCCCAAGGGTTTGAGACCACCCTAGCAACTTGGCAAGACCTCATCTCTACAATTTAAAAAAAATAGCTGGGCATGATGGCTCATGCCTGTAACTTCAGTTACTTGGAAGGTTGAGGTGGAAGGATCACCTGAGCCCAGTAGTTTGAGGCTGTGATGGCCATGAGCATACTACTGCACTCTAGCCTGGGTGACAGAGTGAGATTCTGACTCAAAAAAAAGAAAAGAAAAGAAAAAGAAAAAAATCCTTACTATCATTACTATCATACAGTCAAACAACATAGAAGCATATAAAATCTATATAAAGTTTTTCTTCCGGCTGGGCTCAGTGGCTCAGCCTGTAATCCCAGGACTTTGGGAGACCAAGGCGAGTGGATTCCCTGAGTCCATGGGATCACGTCCAGCCCAGGCAAGTGTGTGAGACCTCGTCTCTACAGTAAATCAAAAATTAGCCAGGCATGGTAGCATGCACCTGTAGTTCTGGCTACTTGGAAGGATGAGGCGGAAGGATCACTGGAGCCCAGCAGGTTGAGGCTACGGTGACCATGAGTGTGCCACTGCACTACAACCTGGGTGACAGAGCGAGACTCCAACTTAAAAAAAAAAAAAAAATTTTTTTCTGTCCAAACTTCCATATCTTTTTCTCAAAAGTAACCATGTTAATTTTTTGCATAAGCTTTCAGAAATTCTCTGTGTGTGCAAAAAATATAATATTTGATACATTTATTACATGAATGGGATTATGTTTGCTCTTGGACTTCAAATAACTTTAATTTTTCAATTTATCCCAAAGCAATTTCATTCCCATACCTAAGCCAATCAACTCTTTTCTAATGTCACACTCTAAGCCAAGTTTAATTTTCTTCAAATGTTTGCACTTTGCACTGGTTGGGTCTTTTCTGTGCCTTATCTGTCTGTTTACCTTGAATGCTCTCTGAATACTTTGCAATATATAGACTGGTTAAAAAATGCAAGAGAGATCATTTTGCCTAAAATTTCTGAAAAATTGACTCAATTCTTAGTTGGTTACAGAGAAATCTTAGCTTTAGTCTCCTATATATCATTACTTCAGTTCCACTTCTCCCTTCATGGCAAATTCACACCTGAATTTTTGTAATATGCTTTTACCTTTTTTTATATTAGAAGTTTATTCCAAACCGTGTTTTATTAAATTCCATACACATTTTACTGAGCATATTCTTCTAAACCATGTCACAACCACATAAGTAATTTTCATTTCATATTTGTTCTGTATTTTTTCCTCAATTTATTTTGCATCTATTAAAATTTTTTTTAGCAAATTTACACTAGTGGGCTAATTTTACCCAGAGTAATCATACCCTTGCAGTGATCTATTAAGACTTCTTCACCATACACATATCATATTGTCTAGAGTTTTACCAATAAAGATTCACTGCTTTGGGCTATTGTTTCTAAAAATGTAAAGACCTAGAGAAGTGTAACACACTGGGAAGCAAGCTTGTAGTGAGAACATTCGTGTAACTTGAGGTAAATTAATAGCTCCACAAGAAAAATTCGCAATGGCATGAGAGAGCTAGAGTTGGAGTTTTGTCTGATGAACAGGGCATAGAAGGAGTTGTGAAAATACCCAATCCCTGGCTTGGCCTAAGATCTCCCTTAATTTTAGCTTAAGATTTTTTTCATTGAAGTTAGTTGTGGTCACTTGGTATAGACAACATAAGATACTGTAATGACAATATGGAACAGAAGACCTGTCTTTTTCCTCCCTCCTCTCCTCCTCCTCCTCCTCTTCTTCCTTCTTCTTGTGCTCTCTCTCTCTTACAACACATTTTTATTGAATGCCTACTTTGTGCCAGGCACTGTTCTAGGTCCTGGAGATACAGGGATAAAACAAAGATCCTTCCCTTTGTGGAGCTTATGTTATGACAGGGAAGAGCTAATAAATACGTGAATGATATACTATATTAGAAGGTGTTATGTTCTAAAAGAAAAGGAAAAACAGAGGAGGTTAAGAGAGATCAGATATCACATGCGTAATTTGTGAACAAAGTCACTGTAGATTCACTGAGAAGTTGTCTTTTGAACAGAAGAGGTGGGGTTAACCATGAGGACATCTAGAGGAAGAGTGATTTAGGCCGCAGAGAGAACCAGTGAAAGACCATAAGGTGGGCGTGTGCCTGGATTGTTCAGGAATAGCAAGGAGATCACTGTGTTTAGAGTGTCTTGAGCAAGGCGTACACCATAGGAGATTAGGTTGGGGACAAAGGGGAGACCCGCTGGTGGAAGGTCCAGTCCTACCTGAGTGTAACAGGGAGCTATTACAGGCTTGGAACAGAGCCCAAGATGACACAAACTGGCTTAGGTTGAAAGAGGTCACTCTTGAGAATAGACTGTTGGGGCAGAGTCATCTAAGAGTGAGATGATGGACAAATACGTTAGGTGTAGAGGTGGGAGGAAGTGATATATTGGCTATGAGGGTGCGAAACATGGAGGTGGGTTGATTCCAGTGGCCTGAGTAGAAAGATGGAGTTGCCACCAGAGCAAGGTGTGGGAGGAGCAGGAGTGGGGCGGGGCAGGGTTCAGTGTGGGCATCAGTTTCACACTTTGAGTGTGAGATATCTCTTAGATTCAACTGTGTATCTCTGGAATTAACTGGTTGTCCGATCTGAGGGAAGCCACTTAACATCTTTAGACTTCACCTGTAAAATGAGAAATGGTTGTACAAGAAGTACTTCAAGGTCCTCTGACATTTTTGGAGTCCAGGTTTTACTTGGCTAAGTTGTTTTGGGGCTAATTTGTATGATTACTTGTGCTGTTACAGATTACATCAGAAAAATCTTGTTTTTGTAATTTTAAATACAAAGATTGGTCAGGCCTCATTGAAAAGGTGACTTGTAAGCAAAGGGGATAAGAGGTTAGGTATGAGAGTGTCTGAGAAAGAGTGTTCCAGGCAGGGCAAAGGACTCACATGAGGATCCCAAGGCGAAAGCGGGACTGTTCAAGCAATGGTCCAATTTGATAAGTATAGGTTAAACAGAAGGCACACATGCAACAGATAAAACCCACAAAGAGACCAAAAAGCCTTAATGAGGACAAAAAAGAGACATTAGAAAGCTGTAAAGAATCTAAAACCAGTGGAACATCAAATAGCTTTTAGAAAAACAATTTGATGATTCAAGCATAAATACATCAGAAACATAAGAATTTCTTTTTCCCTTAAATTGCTATGAATAAAAATTTGGACATAAAATCTTGGCAAATATATTATAGATTTTTACCCTTTTCTCCTCAAAAATAGTCTGGATTTCAAATTTTCAAATTGCAGTTTTCATAAACAATCTCCAATTTGGTAATTATGAAATAATCTGATTTTTAAAGAAATTTGCCAGTTGAATCAACAAATGAGGTAACTACCAGAAAATAATACCAATTATAAGATAATAAACTTTCTAATTGCATTAAATCCTCTTTGATACAGTTAGAAGCTTAAAAATTAAATAAAAGCAAGAAAGATTTCATCAAAAAACAGGCAACATCTTTTTCTGGTTTGGGTATTTTCCAAAATTTTTACATTTCTCAAGATTTTGGATAGGCCAAATAGCTTTTTTTCCCCCCCCTGCTCCCCTAATTTAATCTGTTAGTGTCTAACACAAAGCTGGGAAAATTGGGATAGATACTCCATTAATTTAGGCGAGATGTGAGATTCTTCTGGGGCTGGGGCTGGAATAATAGCAGTGTGAGTGGGAAGGGACCGAGGGGTGGATGGGTGGGTGGAGTGGTGTGGACGGGGAGTGGGATGCACGTGGAAGACAGGAGCAGTGCAGGCGGGCAGAATAGACGGCTCAGTCATGGCCCTTCATCAAGATACTGACAACACCTTTACAGAGCACTGACCTCACAATGGAGATCACATTCCACATACATTTTTTTTTTTTTTGAGTTGGCGTCTCACTCTGTCGCCCAGACTGGAGTGCAGTGGCCGCTCCCGGCCACCGCAGCCTCGACCTGCTGGGCTCCCGCGATCCTTCCGCCTCCGCCTTCCGAGTAGCTGGAACTACAAGCGTGCGCTACCACGCCCGGCTAATTTTTTGATTTATTGTAGAGATGAGGTCTTGCCAAGTTGCCCAGACTGGTCTTGAACCCTCAGGCTCAGGCAATCCTCTCGCCTCGGCCTCCCAAAGTGCTGGGATGACAGGCTGAGACACCGAGTCTGGCCGAGGAAGTTAATCTAAAGAAATTCTCTGGGCCCAAGCAGGAGCCTACCCTGGGATAGACCACATCACTTCTCTCCTAAATCTTTCCCAGGGCCTCGTGGCCTTGCATGGAGACTTCTGTAAAGCTGCCCAGCCTTCTGAATACTCTCCTGAGTTTGGGGGAATTCACGCGCCTTCTAGATGTTGCTGTCTCGCAGAGCTATACAGCTTTTCCGCCCCACTTTTATCAAGAGTAGAAACTACAGCAAATGTGAATGGCTGGAGAGCTGGCAACGTTTACCCTGGAGGAGAGGAGACTTGGGTGGAGGGCTGCGTGAAGGACACCGTTGATGGAGACCTCTTCCAATGCTCTGAGAGCTGGCAGATGCCAGGAGACTGACTTGAGAGCCGAAGCCAGGGGCTGGGATGGTGGAGGAGCTGTTGGGGAGAAAGAGAGCGCTAGCCAAGAGGGGTGGGGGAGCAATTCCAGCGCGTTCGCCCAAGCGATTGCCTTCTCTGCAAAATTTTTTAAATCAGCATACAGTGAAAGTACATCTACTTCAAGCGTACCTGTTCATGAATTTGAACAGGTTAACATGCCCATGTAACTACCCCAAGACCCAGCACAATTCTACCACCTCACCACATTCCCTCGGCTCCAGGTCAGCTCCGCTTCCGGCCCCTAGGTAATCTCATTTCGATCATCCAAGGGTATGTTTGCTTTTTCTAGGATTTCATATGAATGTCATCATACATTTTATGTCTGGCTTTTTGACTCTGCGTGATGTTTTTGAGATTCATCATTGTTACAGTGTGTATTGATTGTTCATTTCTGTTGATTGCTCACTTATGGTCTATTGAATAGCTATATCAATTTTTTTGTCGATTTATTTGCTGGTGGACACTTGGCTTGTTTCCAGATTTTTATCTTGAAACTGCTATGACCATTTATGTACAGATGTTTTTGTGGACATCTGTTTTCATTTCTCTTGGGTAAATACTTATGAGAGAAATTGCTAGGTTAGGTAGTAAGTGCATATTTAACTTTTTAAAAAACTGCCAAGCTGGTTGCCAAAATGGGTATGCTATTTTACATTATCATCAGGAATGTATGAGATTTCCAGTTGCTCCAACCCCTTGCCAACATTCAGTATTGTAAGTCTTTTAAATTATAGCCCTGCTCACAGGTATAGAGCGGCATATCATCATGACTTTAACTTGTACCTGCCTAATGACTTGGAGTGAAGAGTATTTCTTCATATGCTTATTTTTATTCGTATAGCTTATTTGGTGAAGTGTCTGTTCAGATTTTATGCTTACTTTTCATGAGTTCTTTGTCTTCTTAATGAGTTGTGACTTTCTATTTTTCTGGATAGAAGCTCTTTATTGGGATTATGTTTTGAAAATATTTTCTCAAAATCCATGGTTTGAATTTTATTTTCTTTACAATATTATTTTAAGAGAAAAGTTTTAAATTTTGGTGAAGTTTAATTTACCAAGTTTTTCTTTTATCATTCATACTTTTTTCAACATATCTAAAAAATATTTGCCTAGCTGAAGGTCATAAAGAGTTTCTTCTAGAAGTCTTCTTAATTTAGCTTTTACACTTAAGTCTAGATCCATTTGAAGCTAAATTTTGGATATGGTACAGAGTATGAGTTCAGATTCATATTTTTGCAAATCCAATTTGTTGACAATACCATTATTTTATTATTGAATTGCCTTGGTACCCTTGTCAAAAATCAGTGATAATTTATGTGTGACTACCTCTTGAACTCTTTATTTCGTTCTATTGGTTTCTATGTCTATCTTCATACTGACATATAATCTTGATTAGTGTAGCTTTAGAATAAATCTTGAAAACAGAAAATGTGTTTCCCTCAAATTTGTTTTTCTTTTTCAATATCATTTTTTATATTTTAGGTCTTTTACATTTCCATATATATTTTGTAATCAAATTGTTAATTTCAAAACAAAAAGTCTTTTGGGGTTTTAAATAACATCACATCATCACATTGAATCTATAGGTCAATTTGGGTAAAATTAACATCTGAATATTGAAAAATAAATAGTATATTAACATAATACATATTATATATCTCTGACAAACATAGTAAATAGCTCTGATTATGGAAATTTTTAATTTTTCTCCATAGTCTTTTGTAGCTTTCAATGTACAGGTCTAGTACATTTTTTGTTAAAATTATCCTTGTGTATATTATCTTTTGATGCTGTTGTAAATGATATTCTAACATTTCAATTTCTAATTGTTGTTAGTATAATAACTTATCTTTTATATTGACAAGTTTACTGTTTCCTGTAAACTTGCTAACCTCATTTACTAGAACAAGCAAAAACTAGTAGTGTTTTTGTGAATTTCTTAACATTTTCCATGGAGATAATCATGTTTTCTGTGAATAAATTCATTTACATTTTCCCTTTGCAATCTATATGCCTTTTGTTAATTTCTTTTCTTTTCTTCCTTCCTTCCTTCCTTCCTTCCTTCCTTCCTTCCTTCCTTCCTTCCTTCCTTCCTTCCTGTTTTGCCTTAAACTACTGATTAGGACCCCCAGAACAATGTTGAATAGACGTGAAAGGAGAAGACAGTCTTACTTTTTACCCAACCCTAAGGGAAAAGAGGCAAATCTTTCACCATTAAGTCTGGTGCTAGCTAAAAAGTTTAAGGATGCTCCTTTCAAGGAAACAATTTTTGGTGTTATTGATTTACTCTATTCGATTTCATTTATTTCTGCTCTTATCATTATTATTACTTTTCTTTTGCCTCTGTTTCATTATCAGTTTAACTTCTTAAAGTAGAAATGTAGATTATTTGAGCATTTATTTTATTTTATTTTTTTCAGAATTACTTTCTTTTTTAAAAAAAATAACTTAATTTTATTATAGAGATGTGGGGTACAAGTCAAGATTAGGTACATAAGTAATCTATGTGCAGGCAAAATTTGGGCCTCCAACTAGTCCTTACTTCCCCTGGTTTAGGACCAGGTATCCTTTGTGTTGTTATGTGCCCCCCACCCATTTGAACATTTAAAGTTACAAAGTTCCTCAGCATACTGCTTTAGCTGCCCTCCATAAATGTTGATATGTTATAATTTCCTTTGTCATTTCTTCTTTGAGTTATTTGAAAATGTGTTGTTTGTTGTCTAATTTCCAAATGTTTGGGAAATTTCAGAAATATTTTTCATACTGATTTCTAATTTACTTTTGTTGTGGCTTAGAATATACGCTGTATGTTTTCGATGCTTTTTAACTTTCTGGGACTTCTTTTAAGACTGAGAATATTATCTATGTGCATGTTTCATCAGTGCTTAAAATGAATGTATGTTCTATTATTGTTTGATGGAATGTCAAACAGAATGTTGGTGGTATTCAAGTTGTTGGTGTTATAGTGCTGTCTACTTATTCTATCAAATACTGAAAGAAGAGTATTGAATGCTTAAACTGTAATTGTAGATTTGTTTTCTTCCCCCTTTCATCAATTTTTGCTTCATGTATTTTGAATCTCTGCTTTAAGTCCATCAATATTTAGGCTTTTTATATCTTCTTGAAATTTGAACCTTGTTATAATTTGTAGTATCAGTTTAGATCTATGTTAATGGTCTTTGTTCCGAATTCTAATTTGTCTGATATCAATAGAGCCATTTCAACGATTTTTTATTGGCTTGCCTGGTATTTCTTTTAAAAAAAACTATTCTATTTAAAATTATTTGTGGCTTTATATTTAAAATGGCTTTGTTGTAGGTGACATATCATTGGGTCTTATTTTTTTCTTTAACATTTTTAAGTTATAGTAAAATATATATCACATAACTTTTGCCATTTTACCATTTTTAAGACTATAATTTTGTGGCAGTCATTGCATTCACATTGTTGTACATCCATCACCACTATCCATTTCCAAAACTTTTTCTTCATCCCAAACAGAAACTCTATACCTGTTAAGCAATAACTTCTCAATCTCCCCAGGCCCCCCGCCCCAATCATCTCTATCCTTCTTTCTGTCTCAATGAATTTGCCTGTGTTAGGTATCTCATCTAAGTAGGATATTTGGCCTTTTGTGTCTGGCTTATTTCACTTAGCATAATGTTTTGGTTTTTTTTCTTTTTTTGAGTTGGAGTCTCACTCCTTCACCTAGGCTGGAGTGCAGTGGCACACTCATGGCCACCCCAGCGTCAACCTGCTAGGCTCCGATGATCCTTCCGCCTCAGCCTTCCAAGTAGTTGGAACTACAGGCGCGCGCTACCATGCCTGGCTATTTTTCATTTTATTGTAGAGATGAGGTCTCGCCAAGTTGCCCAGGTGGGTCTCGAACCTGCGGGTCTGGGCAATCCACTCACCTTGGCCTCCCAAAGTGCTGGGATTACAGGCTGAACTACCGAGCCCGGCCTGCATAAAGTTTTCAGAGCTCATCCATGTCTTAGCAAATATTGAATTTCCCTACTTTTTATCGCTAAATAATATTTCATGGCATGTATGTGAAAAAATGTGAAACTTCGAAAAATTGGTTGGGTTGTTTTGGCCAGCCGAACACACAGCAGGAAAGTGGCAGCAGGAAAGTTCCTGGCCAGTTGGGATTTCAAAGAAAGAAGCATTAAATGCCAGGGTAATTAGTCCAAAGCATTTATCAGGGGAACTTATATACAGAAAAGGGCTGTAGCATATTCTTACCACAGACAGTGAAATAAGGAATGTTCTGCTTAGGTATGTCCACCACGAGGGGGCTGGGTTACGGAGTTTAAGTGAGGGTTTAAGGAATTTGGCTCAGGGTGTGGGCTAGTTCCTATGTGTTGAGCAACAGGATTAGTCTCTGTTTTGAACACAAACCTAAACAGCTTCATCAGTGCCTGAGAATGTCCGAGGCCCCTGCTTGCGTTCAAGCCTACAGGGAAAAACATGTTGTCGACTGGGTCACAGCACTGTCAGGGCACTCTATTTCTGTCAGGACAGAGAAGAAGATGGGGGAAAATGGAGACCCCATTTTTTACCCACTCTGACAATTTTTGCATTTTAATTGGAGTGTTTGGACCATTTACCTTGAATGCAATTATCAATACAGTTTGTTTAAATCTACTATTTTGCTGTTAGTTTTCTATTTGTCTCATTTGTTATTTCTTCCTTTTTTCAATGTCCTTAGGGGTCTGTTGAATTTATTGATTTTTTAAGGGGCATCATTTTACCTCTATAATTAGTCAGTTGCCTATATTTCTTGTTTTTTAAAAAATGAAGTTTCTCTAGGATTTACGATATACATCTTTAGTTTATCACAGTATCTTTTTTTTTTTTTTTGAGTTGGAGTCTCACTCTGTCGCCCAGACTGGAATGCAGTGGCCGCTCCCGGCCACCGCAGCCTCGACCTGCTGGGCTCCAGCAATCCTTCCACCTCAGCCTTCCAAGTAGCTGGAACTACAGGTACTCGCTACCACACTTGGCTAATGTTTTGATTTATTGTAGAGATGAGGTCTCACCAAGTTGCCCAGGCGGGTCTCGAACCCACGGGCTCAGGCAATCCACTCACCTCAGCCTCCCAAGGCATGGGATTACAGGCTGAGCCACTGAGCCTGACTTATCACAGTATCTTCAAATAGTATCATAACATTCTACAGAGTAAGAACCTTATAGTTTTCCGTTTTCCCCCTTCTTTTCTGCTGTTGCTGTCATACATTTATTCTACATGTGTTATAAACAAATTGCTAGAAATACATGATCAATTTTACTTTAAATAGCCAATTAGCTTTTATTTATTTATTTATTTTTACTTTATTTTGCTATCAAGATGTTGGATACAAGTCAGGATTAGGTACATATGTAATGTACGTGCAGGTGAAGTTTGGGCCTCAACTGGTCCTCACTTCCCCTGGCTTAGAATCAGGTATCCTTTGTGTTGTTACATGCCCCCCCCTTCCTCCCACCCCTGGCAGTGTCCCATACAGCCGATCCCTCCCTTGTGCTTTTGTGATTAATGTTCAGGTGCCACTTATGAGTGCGAGCATGTAGTGTTCAGTTCTTTGTTTCTATGATAGATCACTAAGAATGACTGTCTGACTTCATCTAGTTTGCTGAGAAGTCTATGATTGTGTCCTTCTTATTTATTTATTTGTTTGAGTCAGAGTCTCACTCTGTCACCCAGGCTGGAGTGCAGTGGCATGCTCACAGCCACTGCCGCCTTGACCTATTGGGCTCAGGTGATCCTTCTGCCTCAGCCTTCCAAGTAGCTGGAACTATAGGTGTGCACCACCACACCTGACTAATTTTTGAGTTATTGTAGAGACAAAGTCTCACCAAGTTGCCCAGGCTGGTCTCAAACCTCTGGACTCAGACAAACGTCTCGCCTCGGCCTCCCAAAGTGCTGCGATTACAGGCTTGAGCCATCACGCCTTGCTGGTTTCTGTCCTTCTCTATTGCTACGTAATATTCCATCATGTATATGTGCCACATTTCCTTTATCCATTTTCTTTATCCTTTCATTCAATGGGCATAAGGACTGGTTCCATGTTTTTGCTATTGTGAATAGTGCAGTAATAAACATGTGTATACTGGTGTCTTTTTTTGTAGAACAATCTGTGTTCCTCTGGGTGCATTCCCAGGAGGGGATTGCTGTATCACATGGAAAGTTGATTTTTAGTTCCTTTGGTATCACGACACTATTTTCCATTGATGTTGGACTAGTTTGCACTCCCACCAACAGTGTAGAAGCGTCCCCTTTTCTTGGACCTGCACCAGCACCTATTGTTGTTTGATTTATTAATGATGGCCATCCTTGCTGGGGTAAGGTGGTATTTCAGTGTGACTTTGATTTGCATGTCTCTGATGATTAGTGAGAAAATAGCTAATTATCTTTTAAGGAAAATAAAAAATTGGGGAAATATATTCTTCATATAATCTACACATTTACCATTTTCAGCATTTATTTCTTTGTGTAGATCCAAATTTCTGTCTGTCATCATTTTTCTTTGTCTGAATAATTTTTGTTGCAGTTCTTAGAGTTCAGGTCTGCTGGCAATAAGTTTTGTCAGCCTTTGTTTGTCTAAAAAAGTTTGTATATAATTTTGATTTTCAAATGGTATTTATGCCAGGTATAAAATTCTTGATTGATGTTCTTTTCTTTTATCCTTTAAAGATGTCATTCTGGCTTGAAAAGTTTCTGATAGAAATTGAGCTACCTAGATCTGTAGATTTATAGTTTTTATCACATTTGGCACCATTTCAGCCATTATTTCTTAAAATAGTTTTCTTTATTTTCCTTTTGTCTTTTGAGGACTCCACTCATACATATGTTAGACCACTTGTTATTGTTCCAGAAGGCACTAAGTTTCGGTTCATTTGTTTTTCAGTTTTTTCTCTCTGTGCTTCATGTTACATTGTTTCTGTTGCAGTTGTCAAACTCACTAAACTTTTCATCTGCAATATGTAATCTGTTGTTAACCTTATTCAGTGAAAATTTTATTTAAAGTGTTGTATTTTTCATCTTTGGAAGTTTTATCTAACACTTTAAAAATATCTTTCTTTTCTTACTTTCTTGCATTTATATCATCCTATATTTTTGTGAGTGCATGCTTATAATAGCTGTTTTAGCACACGTGTCCTCTAATTCCCTCATCTCTGTCATTTTACGGTCTATTTTCACTTATTTTTTTGCATGTTAATGGGTCACATTTTTCTACTTCTCTGTATGCCTGCTGGTTTTAAAAAATTGGATAATGATTATGAATTTTACATTGTTTAAGTGCTTTTATTATATTCCTTTATAGAATGCTAGACATTTATTTTGTGGGCACCTGGGTTTTGCAAGTTACTTTGCTCTTTTTTTGTGGTCTGTTTCCATGCTTTTTAGGGGTGCTTTTAGAATGGTGTTAATTCTAGAGCTAAATTAGCCTCACTTCTAAGATATGATTTTTCTCAGGTCTCTACTAAATGGTAAGTATTCAACAAGATTTCTTCACTCTGGAGGTAACTCTGCCCACAAACATTTTTTATCTTGTGAGATTTCTGAGACTTTCTCATTCTACAGATTCTCAGTAACTAGCGTCACCTTTGGAGATCTTCTTGCCCGGTGGCAAGGAGGTCACTTTCTGTAGATGCAGACTGAGATGCAGGAAAAGCCTCAGGGGATTCCTCTGCAGGTGTCCAGATGCTCCCTCTGCTTAGCTCCCTTTCTCGCTTAAGGTCAGCTACGTTGGCCTACCCAAACTGATTTCTGTCTCCTCAAGTCAACAAGATGCTGAGTTCATTTTTTCTGTGCTTTGTCTTGGATACTTACTCAAGGCAGTGATCCGGGATAATTGCAAAGAGACTCAGGAATCCATTTCAGCACTGCCTTAAGCCTGATGTCTGAAAATTGCTTCATATATTTTGCCTGATTTTCTAGTTGTATATGGTGGGAAGGCAATGCCTGTAGCAATGCGTCCTTTGTAGGTAGAAGTGGAAATTCCCCTCTCAAAAGTTTTAAAGCCATTATATTGACATGGCAGATAAGACTAATGAAGAGACGTTAGAGGAAGCAGAGTGAAAGATGAGATGGGAACATCGGAGGGCAGAGTTGAGGGAAAATAAATGTAAAAACACTCCCTTTGGGGAGTGAGCATCCACCCCCACTCCCAATTTCCCCCACCAACAGATCAGACTCTTCCCTTTTCTGCTCTGGGTCACTTTTAAAAACCTCTAGAGCTCAAAAATTCTAATTGTTGGAGTGTCTTTGGATTTAAGGGGAAAAAAAGTGATGCCTACACACCATCTTGCAATTCCCCAAGCTTAGTGGGGCCCCATAGCTGTGTGTCCCCAGGGTTGCTTTTTCCTCAACTGAACTCCAAAGTCTCCTGTAGAACTTGCGCTACTAGGCATTTCCTGAAGATAGCCTACGATTATTTTGAAACGTGAGAATTCATAGCTAAAAGTAATTAAAAATTTACTGGAACACAATGGTAGTAAAACTTATAAAGATTTCTCGTTTGCCCCTTAGTGTATGGCATTGTCAGAGTTTTTTTTATCTGTTATTTTACAAATGCCCATTTGGATTTCTTGATTTGGTGAAAGATAATGTGTACTAAGTATAAATTCCCTTGTAAGAGAGAAATTATTCTCCTGTAAGTGTAAACTGGGAATAGCAAAAGAGAGTCTTCTCCCTCAGTATTTGTGCTGATGGGTGCGCTGTGGTTTTTGCTGTGTTCACAAACTGATGAACTGGACCGTACATTTTCCACATTGTTTCAGGTCATGAAATTTTTCTAAATAAATGGTTCCTGCTTGCCAGGCTTCAGCCACTGACATGTTCTCAGTCCACGAAGCTTACCACATGGATTACATCTATGCATTACTCACACGACACCAGCGTTGGCCCGTATGCCACAATGAAATATGATTTCACGGTTGCCTCTAAAGAACGCATTTCCAGCTGTAGTTCCACATATAAGGAGACAGATTTGCAGTTTTTATTTTCTTGCGCAGATTCCAACACAAGAGCCTCAAGCAGAAGTATATGTTCCATAGACTAGTTCTTTCGTTGAAGGAAACTCTTGCTTCTTTTCAGACAATCTGTCACCTATTTTAAAAAACAAAAAGAAAGAGCAACACTGTGCTGTTTGCAGTGTTAAACTTAAAACAGATCACAGGAATTTGCGTATTGGAAATCTTCTCTGATTTGTTTTGTAGAACAGCTGGAGGTGAGGCCACCATACTAACCATGTCCAGTTGCTGCTGGTCAAGTTGCTCTTTCAGGAAATTCATAATTAGGTGGTTATATCCTCTGAGTTTCCCTGAAGAACCCTTTACAACTCTTGATTTGTCTTTTTTCTTGTCACTCAAAAAGACCCAAAGGGAAAAAAAAGGCAGACGTGAGAGGAAAAGGGAAATTGAAATGGAATTTTAAATAGTGATGCCCGTAAAATAAACCAGTTGTGTTTATGACTGCCACCCCTTTTTAACAGCAAAAACAGTCACAGCATGTGTCTATATTTGTGTGTGTGTGTGTGTGTAATTCTCAGACACATTAAAAAATGATCTAAACATTTTTTTAAAGAATTTTCCCTTTAAAAATTATGCTGTGGAAAATTCATCTGCTTATGTTTTCATTTTAATGAGTGTGAATTTAAGATCAACTGGTATTTCCTGAACCTCAAAGATTAAATGTACTAACATTTCATGTAAGTTGTATACATTTTCCTCATTCTCTCTGCTTCCCTCCCCCTGCCCCACAGTGCAATATTCAATAATTAACAAAACTTTGCAATTTTTTGCCTGAATGTTTGTCAATCCCTTGTTGACTATTAACATGTTCCTCAGTTGTATGTCAGATTTGGCTTTTAATGTATATTTCAGACCAATAGCACTTCTTGGAATCTTTAATTCCTTATTAGGCAGTTTTAGGGAAAATGAGGAAAGAGAAAATGCTCCTTGAGCTGACTTGTGGTGAGGAATATGCATAATTATTTTCCTAGTAATCCTATGCTACTAGCAGTTAATTAACTGATCTAATAAAAATAAACAGAGGCTCAAATTAAGTGCCACATACTACACTGGCTAAGCAAAATTAAAAGTCCTCAAAAAGTTAAACATAAAGTTATTATATGAGCCAGCAATTCCATATATATATATATATATATATATACACACACAAACATATATATATCCCAAAGTATTGAAAACAGATATTCAAACAAATACTTGCACACAAATTTTCATAGCATCACTATTCATAATGCCTTGAAGGTGGAAATAGCACCAATGTCCAACAGTGGATAAGCAAATAAACAAATTGTTGTGTGTTCATAGAAGAAAATATCATTCAGCCATAAAAAGGAAGTACTGATACATGCTATAACATGAATTAACCTTGAAACCACGCTAAGCAAAAGATGCCAGTCACAAAATGTCACATATTAGATGATTCCATTTATATGAATATATAGAATAAGTAAATTCCTAGAGACAGAAAGCAGTTTGGTGGTTGCTGAGGGCTGGGGAAAAGACAGAATGGAGAATGACTGCTTAATAAGTACTTTGGGTTAATAACCAAGTTTTGGAACTAGATAGAAGTGATGGTTGCACAACATTGTGAAAGAACTTGTTGCCACTGAATTGTTTACTTTAAAATGATTAATTTCATGCTGTATGACTATCACCTTAATAATTTTTAGAAACGTAAAAAAAAGAAAACAAAAATAATACACGTGTTCTGTAAGTGGCTAGTATTTCTAAGAGACTACAGAACTTGACATTCCTACGGCGTTGCAGGTGGGGCCACAATCTAGCAAAATAACCTAGCTGTTCTTCACCTTTTTTAAACGCCGATTAATATTAATTTATATATTAAGAACAAGACTTATAAGCAGAGTAATGATCATTTTCATAGTTTTCCTTCAAAAATAAGCCCTAAAGTGAATTATGGGTGCATTTTGGGCTCCCCTTTCAAATTTTACCTTTGTAAAATTTAATACACATGTTAAACCAATATATCACTGAGGCTTACTGTCAATTCATCATTTCTTATTTATAAGTGATGGCCCCTCATATCACATAGAAATGCTTCTTCTCCCAGAACCCTCTCTCCCTTGCCTCAATTTTGCTAGATGTACATAATGACACAGATTTTCTAGTATAGCCTTTTCTTAAGGAAGAAGAAAACTTAGAAGAAGAAAGAAAAGAGAAGTGGCATTGGATGTTAAGTTTTTTTAATGTACAGATAAAATTGTAGAACAACAAGAAAATACACATAAGCAAAAGAATAAAGGAGTGTGTATGTTTTTCCTGACTTCTGTGAGGAGCTGAACAAGTAGAAGGAAACTCTTGGTTCTTTTCAGACAATCTGTCACTTATTTAAAAGGTGAGCCTCTCACCAGGTGAGGAGCCATCTCTGCCAGAAGAGAGTGAGGAGATGCAGCAGGGTTCCTCCCACTGCCTCAGCGGGGCCCTGGCAGCTTGATGTCACCATGTGGGTCGTATGGGCGGAGACTTCTGGGCAAGCCACCAGACCCTGAACTGCCAAGGGAGATGCATACTAGCAGCAGGATCTGAGCCTTGGTGAGCTGATCACCTGACTCAAGAGCCAGAAAGAGGAAAGACACTGCACATTTAGAAGGGCATCCCTAAGCCTGAACAGGAAAGACACTAAAAATTTCCAAGGAGACACAAGGGCTGCACAGAAGAGACTTTCTGGATTAAAAAGAAATAACATAATTTTAAAATTGAAAACTCACTTGTGAAGAAAATGGTTCCTGTGGAAATCCAACTCATAGCCTGGAAACTGGATATAAGAAATATTTCCAAGCTCAGGGAAAAGAAAGTAAAATTTGAGGAGGAAGATGAAGAAGAGGTTTAAGGTAACTGACATGGGGATAATTGAAATTCTAGGAAAAAAATTATGCACAAGAAGAAGAAAACGAAGCAAAATGAAGCAAACAAATAAAAAAGACTTATCTGGATTGAGAAAAGAACACCAAGTTTCAGTCAGGAATAATGAGGAAGATTACATGAATACATACACCTATGGCTATACATATCCTTGTAAAATTGTGCTCCAAAGACAAAATCTCATTCTTTCTGTGTACAAGCTTGTGAGTTATTTATAAAGGAAAAAGAATTATTCTGGCACTGAAAGTCTCCTTTACAACATTAGAACATTATATATTAAAGTGTCTTTAAACAGTGGAGTACATTTTCAACTTAAAAATATATTTCACCTGTTGGGGTGAAAGAAAGATATTTGCAGATATGCAAGGATTCAGAGAAGTCACACACATTACTTAATGGGTAAAAATGCTGTAAAAGACTTTACAACAACAACAAACCCAGACATAAAGAGGAGAGAAAGCTTTAGTGAGCAATGAACTTGGGATATCTCATTTAAAGCAATGGAAAATGACAGACTGTGAATGTGTAACATAAGTACCCAACAAAGACTCTAGAAATAGAAGAGCATGCAGAAGGAAACTTCTGATAGTAATGTGGGATTTAGCTGGGTGCCGTGGTTCACGTCTGTAACCCCAGCACTTTGGGAGGCGGAGGTAAGAGGATTGCCTGAGCCCAGGGGTTTGAGGCCAGCATGGGCAACATGGTGAGATCTTGTCTCTACAATAAATCAAAAAATTAGCCAGGCATAGTAACATGGGTCTATAGTTGCAGCTACTCCAGAGGCTGAGATAGAAAGATCGCCTGAGCCCAGCAGGTCCAGGCTGCAGTGGCCATGATCATGCCACTGCACTCCAGCCTGGGCAACAGAGTGAGATTCTGACTCAAAATAATAATGATAATAATAATGGATTTAAAGAACCAAACCACCTCAGCTAAAGAGAAGAACTGTAGTAAGGAGGGGATTGAGAAAGATGGAAGCAAAAATATTCAAAAGGTTTCGTCTTTTTGGAGGGGAGAAAGGAGAAAACTGCAGTAACAGTTGTCTTCAAGCTCTATGTTGTGTGGGTGGAGAAGGAGAGGGCACTGATAGTACTTCTCAGAGGGGGAACGTTGATGTCTTCAGGTAATGATAGGGAAATATCTACTTGATTCTATATGAGCTCTGGGAGGGGGCAGCTAACAATAAAACGTAACAGAACAGCAAACTCTCAGAGCAAGTGTGGTGCTGTTAAAGCTAATAAACACAGGACTTAAAGAGAGTAGAATTAAAATTAAAAATATCTAAACTGGAGCCGGGCTCAGTGGCTCAGCCTGTAATCCCACGCCTTGGGAGGCCAAGGTGAGTGGATTGCCTGAGCCTGGGGGTTCGAGACCCGCCTGGGCAACTTGGTGAGACCTCATCTCTACAATAAATCAAAAAATTAGCCGGGTGTGGTAGCGCGCGCCTGTAGTTCCAGCTACTCGGAAGGCTGAGGTGGAAGGATGCCGGAGCCCAGCGGGTTGAGGCTGCGGTGG